>SEYY01005512.1:0-19053 GCA_009176605.1 Armadillidium nasatum
TTCATTTGTATTATATTTTTTTATTAATTCTAAGAACAAGGATTTTCAGAATTGGTAGGAAGTCATTGAGACTTCAATCTGGTTAAGTTTATTTTAGGGCCAGATTTGTGGGGTCTACTTTTAGGTCATCTTAGATCCTCTATAGCCCCTGAAATCATCTATTTCCCCACATTAAGTCAAAATTTTTTTTTAACATTGGTAGCAGAGCGTAGTTTCTACACTACTGTTCTGTTGTCTTTGTTCTGTTACCAATTGTATGAATGGTATCCGCTAGCCAAGTAGTAAATAGGTTTAAGATAGTATTCATTTTATATCACGTACCAGTATTACCAGCTTTTTGATTCATTGTATGTTTGTTTCATACACTTAAATATCAATATAATGTCCACTGAAAATTTAACAACAATGGAAGAGAAAGAATATGGTATAGATACTGAAACTGTTCCAATAACTATGACTTTAAAAACTGATGCTAATGTTGACACATCTAATGTTGTAAGTAACCCTTCTACTAGCATTTCCATGCTTTTAACTCAACAAAATTGGGTACCACCAATGACATCATTGGAGTTTTCCCAGTCTAATGTAAATTGGTTAAACACTGTTCAAAGCTCTCTAGCATATCCATTTCCTATTAGTTCTAATTTACCTTTATTTACAACTGCAACTTCTAATATTTCAGCTCCTCTTGATCCTAGAATATCCTTTGCTATTCCACCTTTATCACAACAGCAAACATTTAATGTACAAGCACAAAATATCCCTACTCGACAGATAGCTCAAACTCAGCCTATTCAAACTCCACCTACCTATACATTAGTTGATTCAGGGGTTATGAATGAGCTATTGTCCCAAAATCGAGAACTAATAGCTCAAAATCAGCAGATGTTACAGACATTATCACAACTAGTTCAGCAACTAGCACTCCAAAAGAAACCCACTAAAATGATCCCTCTAGGTAAATATAAATTGGATGATGGAGAGACCTTTCCTCAATTCCTCTCTAGATTCGAAGATTACGTCAAAACTATGTATCCACAGTCTTCTACTGATGAATGGAGAACTTACCTCGGATTACATCTTAGAGGGACATATTAAGACTGTATATGATCTTCTCATGAAAAATAACTCTGGATACTCTATAATAGTCTATGAATTGACCCAATGGTTTAACAAGCATATCTCCAAACAAAACAAAACAGATCAAACAAACTTTGAAAATGCAGTAATGGAGTATAATGAAACCATTCCCTTGTTTGCATTGCGCTTGCAAGGTCTAGCCGAAAAAGCTTTTCCTACTGCAGAGATTGAAACTCTAATGATACTAAGGGAAAAACTGATTAATAGTTTACCTCAACATATCCAGCAAACAGTAAAATCCCATGTCATGATATGTGAGATGTCAAGAAGAGAGGAAATATCTTGGGATGATTTGGTCAACATAATTGATCAAATATATACTAACTATCAATCCCAAGAATTACCACAAAGGTCTTATCAAATTCCAGCTCCAAAGAATGTAACAAATAAAACTACTCCAGAATTAATTGATCTAACTAACTTTCAACCTCAAATGACGCCACAACAACAACAATTGGGATTGCCAATTCAAGTGAATGCAGTTCCCAATACGACTAATAATAATCAATATTCTGAAACTGCTCAACCCCCTATTCCTCCAACTTATTTTTCCAATCATCCTAATCAACCAACTTTTGCTCAAGTAACTGGTCAACAGGATAAAGCGAAAAATGTTCCTTATAAGCAAAATTCTATTAATAATAATAGAAATAATAGGTCAAGGAGTAGAACACCTCCTAGAACTTTTGGTAATAACACAAATAGGAACAACAACAATAGAAACCAACAACAGTGGAATGGATCTCCAAGAACTAATAATAGAAATTCCTCGAATGTGAACATGCAATTATTGTAAAAAGTCAGGTCATGATGTCCGTGATTGCCGTTCTCGTCCCTATTGTAAATTTTGTGGGAAAAGAGGACATATATATAACAACTGTTATCAAAGACAAAATAAATGCATTCATTGTGAACAGACCGGTCACATAGTCAATAATTGCCCAACAAGACAACAAAACAAACAAGCCTCGTGAAGATTCGCTAAATTGTTCCGAGTGTGGAGGACCGCACTTAGGTAAAGATTGCCCTCAATATTCAATACCCTCCTATTCCCATCAGGGAAACTGATATCCTCTGTGGTGATTGATCCACCCACAGAGTTTAAAGATTCCAATCTTCTAGTGGACCATTCATCACTAATAGTTAATTTAAACTATTCTCCAGAATCTCCAAAACCCCAAAGAACAAAGAAAGTATCATCAACGGATGGATCACCGTTGCTACATCCTACATTAGGAACTCCAGACATCTCTAACTCTGAAGCAATAGAAGTTACTCCAGAATTACCCTCCATAATAAAACCGCCGATAGAACTATCTTCTATAGACGATTCTACTATATTAAACTCTAATTTTAATTCTCTTACTTCTAATACTAATCTCTTCTACTTTCTAATTCTATTATTCAATTTCATACCTTTACAAGTACCTCCTAAAGATACCTTATTAGGTAGGTGTTTTCATCAAAAGACTTCTACCCAAGACAAACTACTCACAGCTCCTTGTAGATACCGGTGCCGCTGGGAGCCTTATAACCTCCAAAACATATAGCCTCTTAAATCCCCAAAATTATCCATTATTTTCAACCACATATAGTGGTGTACAAGGAATTGGAGGTAACTGTATTTCCCGTTTATGGTATTGTAACATTCCAAGTTCAACTTTCTAGAACTTATATAACCGAACCACATCCATTCATAGTTGTGGACGATCAAGTTACAAATTATGATTTGATCATAGGGTATGACTTTTTAAGCCATGAACAGCTATTACCCGATTTAGCCACTAAACAGCTAATAAAAAGAAATAAAAATCATCTTACTATAATCGCCGAAGATATCCGTACATTGCAATCTAGAGATGGAATTGCAACGATAGACACAGATATTTCTTTACCACCTAATAAGTGTATAACTATCCCCATCTCTATTGATCATCTAATTTTTCAATTATAACACCCTTCTATTATTTACTCCAAATGATTCAAATAAATTTATAATGGATCACATTGTTTTAAACTATTCCCCAAATCAGGTTATATATTTATATTGTTTTAATTTTAATGATAATCCAATACATCTTAAACGCGGATATTCTTTAGGTACTTTCTCTATTCTCTCACTAGATTCTTCTTTTTCTTCTATTAATGTAGTAGAGTTGTCTCAGAAACCCCAAACTACTTATCCTGAATGGACGCTAGAATCATTATATGAAGCCTTTGATTTAGATTCTACTACTCTTACATCAAGCCAAAAAGAACAACTTATCCAACTTCTAATGAAATATCCTACTGCTTTAAGCTTAGGAGATGACGATGTAGGATGTACCTCTATACTTAAACACACAATAGACACACTTGTAGATGACCCAGTGTGTTGTCCAGTAAGACGCTTACAAGGTCCTATTCTTTATGAGGTCGAAAAAGTATGTCAACAATTAGAAGCTGACGGAATAATCAGAAAATCTTATTCACCATACTCCGCACCCGTAGTTCCCGTCAAGGAAACCAGATGGAGCTATGCGTTTATGCATCGACTACCGAAAACTCAATGAAGTGACTAAAGGAGACTCTTTCCCTATACCGAATTTGACTGACACTCTATTTAGCCTACAAGGAATGAAATATTTCTCCACAATAGACCTTATTAAAGGCTATTATCAGATCGAAATGGAGGAAGAAAGTATCGAAAAAACAGCTTTCTCTACACCGCTAGGTCATTGGGAATTCATGAGAATGCCTTTCGGCGTTAAAAATGGCCCTGCGACTTTTCAACGTGCAATGCGGTTAGCTCTATGTCACATACCTTGGCAGGAAGTAATGATCTATTTGGACGATGTCCTCATTATAAGCCAGACCTTCGAAAAACACCTTACCATCCTAGAAGAAGTCTTAACAGCATTTATCAAAGCTGGCTTCAAACTGAAACCCTCAAAAACCAATCTCCTAAGAACAGAGGTAAAGTTTTTAGGACACCAGATTTCATACCAAGGTATGATTCCTCTAGAAAAGAACATCAAAGGTGTAAAAGATTTCCCAGTTCCAAAGACCGTTCGACAAGTTAGACAATTTATGGGGCTAGTAAACTTTTACCGACGTCACATACCCCATTGTTCCGAAATAGCCAAACCTCTTTTCGACTTATTAAAACTCACTAAAAACTTCCAATGGACTGATCAATGCCAACAAGCTTTCGAATGCCTTAAAGAAAAACTAACATCCCCACCTTTATTATCTTATCCAGAACCGAACTCCAGAACGCAAATCCACTTTTTCTCCATACTGATGCTTCTGGTATTGGTGCAGGTGCATGCCTAAGCCAAATACAGGAAGACATAGAAAAACCAATAGCATACATTTCTATGGTATTTTCAAAAGCTCAACGAGCATATAGTACAACTGAACGCGAAGTAGCCGCCATTAGGTGGGCTATACGATCCCTTAAACCATTTTTATACGGGATCCGAGTGATCATTTTCACCGATCACAAACCTCTTCTTTTTCTACACAATATGCCTCTAGTGAACCAACGAGTAGCCAGAACATTGGAAGAATTAAACGATATCGACTATGAGCTCAATTATGTGCCTGGAAAGGAAAATATAGTCGCAGATATTCTTTCTCGAGTTCCATACGAATTGCAAATCCAAAATAATAAGGATACCTATTTACCAGAATTACCTGAAGGATTTATGAATGACTATAATTCCTGGAGGAGGTGATTCGCTTTTCCAGTGTTTTTCTCAATTTCTCCATGGAAAATTAGATCTCCATTTATTAATAAGACAAGAGGTTGTCCAAGAATTGCTAGATAACCGTGAAAAGTATCACATACCTACAGGAAGAGAAGCAAAACAAACATTAAAACAGTTACAACTAACTAAATTCCCTGGACAATTGCCATTTACTAATAGTATCGAAGCTTTCTCAAATATATATCTTGTACGAGTACTAGTTTACTACAGCAAAGACCATCCTTTACATTTCGGAAATCCCAATCATAAAGATATTTGTTGTTTATTTTGTTTGGGAGGTATCCATTATAATTTGTTAACCCCTACCAAATCAAAATTACCTCAAACAGCTGTTGATGCTTTATCTAGTTTCCCAATTTTATCAGCACCAGCAGTAACACTTCATTTATTAGATTCTGAGGATTCTGAAGAAATGAATACTGATGATATCTTAATAGAAAATTTCCCCACTCCATCAATAGTCACAATTGATGGAGAAAATAATAGTACTTTAGTTCCTACAGAAACTCTCCAAATCCATAATTTTTCTCTTTTAATAAACCCCCAAGATTCTGTAGAAGTAACTATGACCCATATTATGGAATGTCAAATAAATGATCCAATTCTTAAACGGCTAAAGAATGCCATTAGCAAAAATCAACCCTTCTTAGGTCCCCTTAAAAATTTTTCCTATGCTCGTAATTCTATCTCTATATATAATAATTATTTAATCCACCGAAATAGAAAAGATCATTATCACTATTTAGTCTCATTCAATTTTGCTTTACAGGTTGCTATAATTAATCACCATGAATTTGCCCATATAGGCCAAAATAAGTTATATGCACTTTTAGATTGGATCATATGGCATCCAAAATTAAGAATGATATGTAAAGACATTTCAATGACATGCCACCATTGTCAGCTAGGAAAAGTTTCTAATATTTACCATGCCCCTCCGATGTTAAAGATTAATACTAGAATTTCCCTTTGAATTAGTAGCTGTAGACCTATTACAATTACCAAAGTCATCTAAAGGAAATAGTTACATTTTTGTTTTAATTGATCATTATAGTAAATGGATAGCCACAGTTCCCCTTAGATCAAAACATACTTCCCTAGTAACAGCTGCCTTAAGAAATATTCTACCCTATTTGCCATTAATACCCTCCAGACTATTATCAGATAATGCCCGTGAATTCAGAGGTCCTGAATTTGAAGAACTCTTAATACTCCATAATATTAAACATATTTATACCACCCCTTATAACCCATCGTCAAATGGAATCGCAGAAAGAGTCAATCGAACTTTAATCCAATATCTCCGTGGTAACATTACGAGATCCATCAAACTGGGACATTCAACTGTCTTCAGTAGCTCTCATATATAATAACACCATCCATTCAGAAACAAAACGTTCTCCAGCTGAAATAATTTACTCTGAAGCTCATGATACCCGTCCAAACCTTCCTTGGACCCGATTCAATGAATATTGGGATGAAGGAAATACCAACTATAAATCCTTCTCAATCGGCCAAGAAGTAGCTTTAAAATTACAATTGCCTGGAGATCGTACTATTAACAAATTCAAGGATCGCTATCAAGGACCATTAACAATAATCAAAGTAAATAATAATAATGTCACGTACATAGTACAGTCTAAGGAAACTCAAAGATTATATAAAGTCCATCACAAGCAATTGAAGAAAGTGGTATAGTCCACCCGAATATCTTAAAAACCATCCCTTATTCAATAAATTTTTGACAAAGACAACTCTAGATGATGATAACACAATTGAACGAATAATACCTCCACCCTTACTTTTGCCTGAAGTAATAGAAAAGGATCTAGTGGATGATATCCCAATTAGCCTTTCTTTAGATGAAACCGTAGATTCAGATGACGATTTTGTCGGGTTTGATGAAACTGAACAAATAAATTCTCTATCACAACAACTTTTATCTCAATTACATAACAGTTTACAAATCATTGATAAAATTCATACATCTAAAATCACTCAGTTGCCACAATCAATAATAACTCCTAATGCTATTGACGAATCATTTTCTTTCCATTTAAATGAGCTATTTGCTTCTCCTTCTACTAATTTTTCTCCTACTCCTGATTCATTTTCTTTTGTCAATACTTCTAATTCTTCTACTGTCTCTACTTAATTTTTCTCCCTATTACTTTGAATACTCAAGTCATGTTATCACCAGTTTCTCCACAACAGTCTTCTATCATTTCATACACCCCTCTTACTATTACAAATCAGTTATTTACTACAGATCTACAACCCGTTAGAAGGTGTTTTCGACGGTTATCGTCTGAAAACATAATATTTAATTTAGAAGACTCTCATATTTCTATTCATAATAATGTCAGTAATGATAGATTAGTTAATTCACCGATAATTCCATCCTTAAATGATTCCTTTTTACAAAAACATCCCATAGAAGTAACTAAATCTTCTCTAGTTTCTCCTATAAGTGATACTGACACTGGTGTCATACTAGAATTTTTACAATCTTTTGATGAGCAAGGGACTCTTACTCACAGTACACCAACTTCAACTACTTTTAAGAAAAAGAAAGTAAGTTGGTCACCTTCTATTGAAATCGAAGGTGTTACTACCCCAATCTCTACTTTAGTCACTATTGATCAGATACCAATAAACAATAATATAACAAATGAGGCAATAGCTCAAAGAACAAGAAAAAAGAAAACCCATCTTTTACCTGAACTTCCTTGGGTACAAGATAAGGTTCTAGAACGGAAACGATCATCAAAAATTCCTATCTTTAAACTTAAAAGATCTCCTATACTTTTACCTTCTCCTTCAGTTACAATTACTACTGTGACCATTACTACAGTACAATCTGGTTTTTCCGGAAAATAATGTATTTCATTACGAAAGTGTTCACTTTATGGTTGCTAATTATAATTTATCTATTTTCCTTTTCAGATACTGTTTATAGGACATTCATGGATTTCTTATTTGGAGGATTATTATGATCAACCTAGGCATAATCCTGATAATCATAGGATAAGGTTTAAACGTATACTTTTCCCAAAATTTGAAGACCTTCCCAAGTCACTGGAAAGAGAGCTGAAGCCGGAAACAACTCATATAGTAACCTTTTCGATATTTCGGCAGGCTTATTATCGACTTAAATATACATCCAAGCTCAAAACTCATAAACCTGCAAGAGAGTATTATGTAACATTTCCTAACACTGATTATAGAGCTGAAGAGTCTCTTCCTACGATTAATAAAATGCTGATTCAAATTAGAAAAACTTGTCCTACTGCTAAACTATATATAATGATCCCAACTTTTCCTGATCTCTATTATTACAATGTTTGTCGTAACATCGACTTTGCTCCAGGTGATGTTCAGGATTGGTACCATTCATTACCCCGATCTTCTGCTAAAGAAGTGAATGAGGATACATATCTTGTTTATCAGGAGTTAATGAAACTACATTCACCGGCTATAAGGTGGTCAAGAAAACATACAATAGCACTCTCGGAGGTATTACATCTCATGAGCAAATCTAGTAAACGTAATTATGAGAGTTTGATCGATCCTACCAAGGATGTGTATTCTTTGAGACATACAGGGCCACTCATAGATGGGATCCACCCAAGAAATGATTTTATAGACGCATTTTGGAAATTGATGTATAATTATGCCATTTTTGAGGATAAGGACCCTCCAAACCATGTACCTTCTCAGGATTCATCATTGACTACCAGGACCATACATGACCGGACAATAAGACCCAAATTAATCCCCCGCGAACGGATTTCCGGAGATCATAAACGGGACATATGTGACCGACGTTTCCGATTTTCTCAATTAGCCTCCAATTCAAATTCTTTCCAAAATTCTCCTCCCTCTTTGTCTGGATCATATGAAGACTTACCTAGTACTTCTTCTGGAATTTCAAATTCCCATAGACATCTAAGCGCACACCCTACTTGGGCTCCTAAAAAGCGTTGTTCTTCTCCTTCTCTAGTTACCAGCTCAAAGAAGCTCCAAACATCTATGTCCTTGCCACGTCCAATTCAGCGGATGACACTAGAACAGATTGACCTTATTCAAGGTCAATTTAATGTTTTCGCAGCTTATATGATGGGCATAACTCATCTTAATACACCTAATGTAAGTCAGACAGAATTTGACGCTATGGTCAAATACTTTACTAAATATTTTTCCTTAGATTATTCTTTAGAATAGATCACATTACATTTTTCTTTTCTTTTTTTTTACCTTCCCCGTCAAAGTCATGACGAGTGGGGGGGTATGTAGGGAAATCCCTATTTTTGGTTATTTTATATTTTTATATTTTTATTTCTTTTGTCTCTTTGTTTTTTTGTGTAGAATTTACATATCTATTATCAAAAGTGTTTTCTTTAATTACAGAATTTATGTGATTTATAATTTCTAATCTCTTGAAGTGTGTGTTATTAAATATAACAATATAACAATAAAAAGCATTGAATTTAATTATTATTTGGTGTTGATTGTATCTCACAAATTATTAGTTCATACTATCAGTATCAAAGATCAAAGCTCAGGAAAACTAAAGGTAGGCTTAATTATTTGTTCCTTTTTGGGAATGTCACAGCATATTTTTTTAGCATCGTTGCATCATTGGTTATAATGACTCTTTTGTTTAGGAAAAAGCATCTCTGTTTTGGACTCTAATTTCAACAACCATATTTGTTAACAGGATTGACCTCAACTTTGTGTGAGGTATGCAAATAGTAATTATTAAAATTTTAATGTGATATCATTCATGTGATAGTTCTCTAATGAATTCATATAAAATAGGTAAATCTCTTAAAGGCCTTAAGTCTGTAAATTTTTATTATTAAATATTTTAGGTCCGGGTTCAGGAACCTTTCTAGAATTGACCAAAGAATAATCCGGGTTGTGGATCCTAGACTGATCCAGTTTCAAGACCTTCATTTCTGTTTTTGTAGATTCACTCAATTTCATCTCACATTCTTGAGCCCCTTTTTATTACTAACTGGAGCCTAAATTGTTGTTGACTCCAGACATTGTAAATTCTTTATCCCGTGTAAAACCAAGGGATAGTAAGAATAATAATTCTCTCTCAATTTCTCAAAAGAATAAAATATTAACACCAAAGGAAATGCAGGTGCGAGCTTTTTCCATAATTGGATTCTTGCTTTATAATATCTAATGAATTTATATATATAGATATATATACATATATTTATTTTTTTTGTTGAAAAGTTGGAAAGAAGTTTTTTTTATATAACATTTAGTATTAAGTTAATTGAATTATACTCAAAGGGTATAGTGTTTATTTGATATTCTATCATTCTATATATATATATATATATTATTACTTTATCGAGAGTGAAAGTGATTTTTTTTTGCTGTTTGCGCAATGAATGAACAGTGTATTTGTGGATAGGGATAGGAATATTTTTTTTGGTAAATATAAGCATATAAACATAACTTTAAAAAAACAACTCAAATAAGAAAAAAACTGCTTTATTTTTTTTATGTATAACAAATTTCTTTATTAAATTTATTTATCCTTTGCTTGCTTATTCTTTTTCCCGCATGTAAGTGTAAGGTTTATTGGAGGAGTCTCATCCTGTACAGTACACAAGGTAACTATAACTTATAATTCCTCTTGTACTTTCACTTGCATGCGCGGACACATTATATGGTCTCTAATAAATTATTTATTTTCTTTGCATGAAAACTGTTGTGTGTTGTGAAATTCTGAGAGTTTTTCTCCAATATTCTTTCTCGCTTTTATAACATCATTGGGAATCTTGAAGGCACTTGAGTAGGAAGAATCCAATCTCTATTTTTATGTTAGTTTCTTCTCCTGAATTGAAGATCTGGTACGTGATATATATTTCATTTGTATTATATTTTTTTATTAATTCTAAGAACAAGGATTTTCAGAATTGGTAGGAAGTCATTGAGACTTCAATCTGGTGAAGTTTATTTTAGGGCCAGATTTGTGGGGTCTACTTTTAGGTCATCTTAGATCCTCTATAGCCCCTGAAATCATCTATTTCCCCACATTAAGTCAAAATTTTTTTTAATAATATATATATATATATATATATATATATATATATATATATATATATATAATATATATATATATATATATATATATATATATATATATATATATATATATATATATATATATATATATATATATATATATGGGTCATTCCACGTCACTTCAACCAAAATTTGGCAATTTTTTCCGTGACCCCTTTCGATTTTTATGAAAAATGGCACACTAACAGATCTTGTTGAGAAAATATGAATGGCGTTTATTGCAGGTCTCTAGCTCATACGGTTCAGAAGATATGACCTTTGAAACTTTGGTCAAAAATGTCAATTTTCAGAGAGTAGTCCGAGGTCAAAATACAATATCTCGGCTTCTATGGCACTTAGAAGCATCGTGTAAAGACCATTTAAAAGATCTTGAATAGCGGTACAACATTTATTTAGATGATTTTGACCTCGGAGGTCAAATAAAAAATTTGACCTATTGTGACCTTGACCTTGACCTTGAAAAAAAACCTCCTCTTCGATTTTTTTCAAACTTTGCTGAATTATTGTTATATATGTATATTTTAATTTTTTTTAATGAATTATTTTTGGTTTTGGCTTGGTTTAGAAAATATAAGCAATTTAATAAGTACAAATATCACATTTTTCACTTTTTTGCGATTTTTATCTCATTTCAATGTATAGTTCCAACATTTCCATTTCTCTTTCTCTCTCATAATATTATATATATATATATATATATATATATATATATATATATATATATATATATATATATATATATATATATATATATATATATATATATATATATATTGTAAGGGGCTGGCTGCTGCCGAGTATATTTTTCTCGTATTCTCTGAGGAATATAGTCTTACCTGCTTGTTGCTTTGCTGTTATGCTGTTTGATTTTGACTGTGCTTGGGATCCACAATATTAATAAGCATGTGCCATGTCCTAGACTGGAGAGTGTGAAGGGTGATTGATGTTAACATGTTTATTTGTTTAGATACGTTAATGTTATTCTTCTATGTTAAATTTATTTTTATTATTATTATTTATTGAGTGCACTTGTGCTAATGAAAAGTCTTATGAGCTATTGTTCCCATTTCGGGCAATAATTAAAAACAGGTTATTCTTATTCAAACAGGTTGTTATTCTCAAGAAGGCATATTACCCTTTCAAGAGTAGGTTATATTCTTTGTGTTTTTATTATTATTATTATTAATTCATTATATATTTTTAGATCATTTAAACTGAGGTGAGGCGCTGGGGTAATTATTTATAATTCTCACAGGTGCCGGTCTAGGGCCTTATTGCCTAGTGCTAATCTGGAGTTATAATCTCTATACCTATCAGGTAGAAAATATAGATAAGAGACCTTAATGGTTTTTGAGATTATCATATATTTTTTTTTTTATAAAATTTTAATATTTAATATTCACTTTGGGAAAAGAAAATATGTCAGTAGTGTGATAAATTTCACAGTAAAACATTTTCCACTTTCAAATCTTTGGTTGTTTTAAACCATTACTCTTTTTTTCTCTTTATTTTGTGTATATAAAGAGGCTATCTTGTGTACTGTGAACTATAGATAATTTTATGCGAACATTGTAAGTGTAAGATCAATATATATATATATATATATATATATATATATATATATATATATATATATATATATATATATATATATATATATATATATATATATATATATATATATATATATATATATGATCTTACACTTACAATGTTCACATAAAATAAAATTATCTATAGTTCACAGTACACAGGATAGCCTCTTTATATACACAAAATAAAGAAAAAAAAGAGTAATGGTTTAAAACAACCAAAGATTTGAAAGTGGAAAACGTTTTACTGTGAAATTTATCACACTACTGACATATTTTCTTTTCCCAAAGTGAATATTAAATATAAAAATTTTATAAAAAAAAAAAAATATATGATAATCTCAAAAACCATTAAGGTCTCTTATCTATATTTTCTACCTGATAGGTATAGAGATTATAACTCCAGATTAGCACTAGGCAATAAGGCCCTAGACCGGCACCTGTGAGAATTATAAATAATTACCCCAGTGCCTCACCTCAGTTTAAATGATCTAAAAATATATAATGAATTAATAATAATAATAATAAAAACACAAAGAATATAACCTACTCTTGAAAGGGTAATATGCCTTCTTGAGAATAACAACCTGTTTGAATAAGAATAACCTGTTTTTAATTATTGCCCGAAATGGGAACAATAGCTCATAAGACTTTTCATTAGCACAAGTGCACTCAATAAATAATAATAATAATAAAAATAAGTTTAACATAGAAGAATAACATTAACGTATCTAAACAAATAAACATGTTAATATCAATCTCCCTTCACGCTCTCCAGTCTAGGACATGGCACATGCACATTAATATTGTGGATCCCAAGCACAGTCAAAATCAAACAGCATAACAGCAAAGCAACAAGCAGGTAAGACTATATTCCTCAGAGAATACTCCATGCAATCTGAAACGAGAAAAATATACTCGGCAGCAGCCAGCCCCTTACAATATATATATATATATATATATATATATATATATATATATATATATATATATATATATATATATATATATATATATATATGAGAGAGAGAAGAGAAATGGAAATGTTGGAACTATACATTGAAAGAGATAAAAATCGCAAAAAAAGTGAAAAATGTGATATTTGTACTTATTAAATTGCTTATATTTTCTAAACCAAGCCAAAACCAAAAATAATTAATTAAAAAAATTAAAATATACATATATAACAATAATTCAGCAAAGTTTGAAAAAAATCGAAGAGGAGGTTTTTTTTCAAGGTCAAGGTCAAGGTCACCAATAGGTCAAATTTTTTATTTGACCTCCGAGGTCAAAATCATCTAAATAAATGTTGTACCGCTATTCAAGATCTTTTAAATGGTCTTTACACGATGCTTCTAAGTGCCATAGAAGCCGAGATATTGTATTTTGACCTCGGACTACTCTCTGAAAATTGACATTTTTGACCAAAGTTTCAAAGGTCATATCTTCTGAACCGTATGAGCTAGAGACCTGCAATAAACGCCATTCATATTTTCTCAACAAGATCTGTTAGTGTGCCACTTTTTATACAAATCGAAAGGGGTCAGGGTTTTTTGTCGGTTGAAGTGACATGGAATGACCCATATATATTAAAAAGTTTTTTCCTTGCTTTCTTTTTCCTAAGTATAAAGTTAACTAATATATATATATATATATATATATATATATATATATATATATATATATATATATATATATATATATATATATATATATATATATATATATGAGAGAGAAAGAGAAATGGAAATGTTGGAACTATACATTGAAAGAGATAAAAATCGCAAAAAAGTGAAAAATGTAATATTTGTACTTATTAAATTGCTTATATTTTCTAAACCAAGCCAAAACCAAAAATAATTAATTAAAAAAACTAAAATATACATATATAACAATAATTCAGCAAAGTTTGAAAAAAATCGAAGAGGAGGTTTTTTTTCAAGGTCAAGGTCAAGGTCACCAATAGGTCAAATTTTTTATTTGACCTCCGAGGTCAAAATCATCTAAATAAATGTTGTACCGCTATTCAAGATCTTTTAAATGGTCTTTACACGATGCTTCTAAGTGCCATAGAAGCCGAGATATTGTATTTTGACCTCGGACTACTCTCTGAAAATTGACATTTTTGACCAAAGTTTCAAAGGTCATATCTTCTGAACCGTATGAGCTAGAGACCTGCAATAAACGCCATTCATATTTTCTCAACAAGATCTGTTAGTGTGCCACTTTTTATACAAATCGAAAGGGGTCAGGGTTTTTTGTCGGTTGAAGTGACATGGAATGACCCATATATATGTCAAAAAAGTTTTTTCCTTGCTTTCTTTTTCCTAAGTATAAAGTTAACTAACTGTTTTTAAAGACTCTATCATGTCTTTTTTGGAAGAGTGCAATTCCAATTTCAGTTTCAACTTTGGGAATCCAAAATTTAATTTAACTGGACTTCAAAATGTATGTCAGTTATGATTATACGAGACCATAATAGTAAATTGATTTGGTTGGGGTATGAGAATGTTGATTCACAACAGAAAGTAGTTGAGAAACAAGAAAGTATTCATCATCCATGGTATTGTAGATGTGGATATTGTATATCATTTTTCCAAATTTCAATGGGATCTTAAAATCAAACATTGACTTTCAAATGTTATCTTCTGATTATTCAATTAATTCCATTTGTAACTTAGAAAGGGCCTTGAAAACATCAACAAAATGAGGTTGAAATGCTAAATTCAATATGGTCATAATGTTTAAATTCTGTGAACTTTTCCATGTATTTTTCAAGTTAATAAATCTAAAAGTTGTAGGTTTTCAAATGATATGAATTTGTTCTGCTCATTAATGAACTTTACCAGTTGGAGAAAGATTCAATACATAAGTAATTTTATGCATAATTAAAATACAGCCCGAAGGCAGCACTTCAAGGATAAGAAGGCTGCCGGTTCTCCATCTCTCCCCTAGTATATAGATCAAATACTCTATGTGAAAATGCTGTAACAAAATGTTTCCCGTTTAAACCAATATGTAACAATAAATAAAACACTTTAAAATTTAACAAATAATTTTTTAGAGCTAAATCAATCCTTAGACTATTTCACTTGTCAATGGCTGATATGAATTAACTTTTATATAAGATGAAGCCAAGAAAAAATTTAAATCTTTTATAATTTTTAAACCTGTAAAATTGATAAATATTAAATATTATAATAAACAGTACTACTAATACAACTACAAAATTTTTACAATCATTACAATTACTACTACTACTACTAATAATAATAATAATAAATAATAATAATAATAATAATAATAATAATGGTTAAAATGCAGTTTACATCTCTTACCTGGCATTTAGTCGTTATTCAAAAATTATACTGGAAATATAGTGTATACTGAAAAAAAAAAATTAAATTTGGGGAAAAATCAAATTCAATAATTTTAAAAATGGTTAAAGTACTAAAAATCATGTTATAAAATGTTACAATTAGGATGACTAAACTGCATGTGCCTACTCCTTATAGCGATATAGGCAGAGAATGACATCACAAAAAATATCAATAATTCATAAGAGAAAATGATGTTGCTAGATATTTAAAATACTTAAAAAGTACATTTTTGCATCTTTCATTTATTTGTTTTCTTTTTTATTTAGGTTAGATCTATTTGCTGGTCATTAGCGTACATTTACATCAAGTCAAGATTAGGTTAAGTCAAACTAATTTGTTTGATTAGTATCAATATATTCCTAAATTAGTATCAATATCCAATTATCTTCTGCCCAATATCTTATGCAAATAATGCAATGTTATCAAAGTTGCAGATGACTGGCAACCTTTATGATTCAAAATCTATTTTTACTACCTTAAGCACATTTTAATTTAGAGAATTTGAATTTTGCCCATAAATTTTTTCTTCATTATACAATAAATTTCCAGTTTATGTTTTGAATAACAATTAAATACCAGCTAAGAGACGTAAATTGCATATTTACTGATAAGGTAATAATAATAATAATAATAATAATAATAATAATAATAATAATAATAATAATAATAATAATAATAACTGGTTTAACATTATATAGCCAATAAAGTCATTAATTTTTGTACTTACAGATCCTTATGTACTTCATTTGTAACAATGATAATTTCTGATATAAAAGTAACATTTTCGAATGACTCAATCCAATAAGCAATTAATGGCTTTGATTGTAAAGGTAAAAGTGGTTTAGGAATATCCTTTAAATGAAAATTTGTTTCATCATTTGCTAAATCATGCTGCAATCTGAAAATTAAATAGAAAAGGCAAGTACTTTTAGTAAACACCAATAAATAGCTATACAGAATATTATTTTCCATATTATAATCCAAAATATCTAATCAAAATTACACACCATTACCTTGTACCATAACCAGCACACAGAATGACAGCTGAAATTCCCATTGATTTAACATATGCTAATTTTTTGGGCAATATGTTTGGAAGAACAAGAAATCTTTGAGGTTTGAAAATTTATTAAAAGGAATTGTTTTTCATAATTTCAACTGCAGTATCACAGGATTCTATATAGGCTTACTCGGTTTGTGTTTTTACTTTTTGAAAATACAAAAATTAAATATTCATAAAACACATTATATTAAGTCTAATAAACTTGAAAAACAATTATTTACTTTTACCTTTTTCTAAAAACAAAAAAACAAAATAAAAATAAACATTGAAATGGAAAGCGGGCGTGACTGCCCAATAACTGTCCGTTGTTAATAGGTGTTCCACGGTCAAGATTCTTCAAGGAATTTGAAGATTGCTGTAGTGAAGTGTCCCATGAATCGTGTCCCAAGAGTTTCGCTGCAATAATTTTCTGCTCCTTCAGTTTTAGCTTCAGAAATCTTGAATGGTCACGTGATAAACAAACATGGAAGAGTTAGGCCAAGGACCTTTAAATTTAAATTTAAATTTTTTTTTAGAATAAATACCTGTTGTAAATATTCTTATTCAAATTATTACAAATAATTATTTTAGCATTTTCGGATCATTAATTTGTTTTAATTAAAGAAAGTTAATTATGTACTGTTCAATTATTCTTAATTTCATTGGTTCCAATGTTTTAATTTACGGCTACCCCCAAAGTCTTTTAAATTCTTCGTTTGACTCATACGTTATTTATATTCCTACATATAGTCTTTATGGTATTAATTAAATAAATTGAATGCTTAAATTAATTAAGTGACTGATTAAATTAGAGTTTAAATATATTTTCGTTTGTTTGTATGGATCAGCTGACAATTGCTACACCAAAGTGTCCCACGAAAATTCAAGATTCTGTCTGCTAATCCTGTTCGCTGCAGCTGGCGTAAGCGTGACTTCACGCTTGCATACCACTGAACTGGTGATGGACAGGTTGATTTTGTCTGCTTATGCCCTTTGTTGGTTATGTCATCTCGTGAAAACACAGGTTAGGTATTGGGTTCGATATTGATAAAAAGTATATACATTTATTTAGAACATTAAAAACAATGAATGGTTATGCGTTAACTCCTTGCCAGGAGAAACTTACTACAAATGCAGGTAAATATTTACAGTGAAAATGCTGCCCATAGATAATGGTAAAGAGTTCCTCAGAGCAGAGGTGATTGGAAAGAAGGAGGCACCACAGAGAGCTAGCCTGCGGTTTCCCACTTTCACACAAAATTGGTGCGAAAGCAGGGTATCTTGTACAATGTGGAGGAATGCGAGAGGCAAATTCCCTCAAAGCACCTGCCATTGTAGTAACTATAGAAAAAAGATAGTGCACCAATATCACATCACAGACAAAATGCGCGTATGCTAACTTCACACGCATACAGATATAGGGGGTCAAGAAAGTTTGAAAGTATGTGACAGTTTATTAATCTTTTAGCTTTAGACTCAACCCTATCCAGAAGAGAGGAGGAGCCGGAGCCCCCCAGATGTGAGAACAGTACTCCATACAAGGGTGGATAAGACCCTTATATATTTGGAGTTACTGCTCAGAAGAAAATTCTTGTAACCTGAACAGAACTTCCATCTTCTTAGAGGCCGCTTTGGCAAACATTGTGATATGAGGTTTCCAAGACAGTTTATTGTTTATGTTTAGACCAAGAATGTTAATGTTATTTACAGATGAGACGGGAGGGCCATTGAAGAGGATAGGAAAGTTGGGAGGGAGATGTGAAGAAGTTGAGTTTTTAAAGAGTTTAAAAGATACTTAATTTCTACTGTAAGCTAATTAATTAACAAACTTGTTACATATTCTGTCCTGCATTTAAAAATTTTATACTGAATGAATGAATTATATATTTTTCATTTTAAATGTTAAAGTAAAATAATTTTTGTCAATAAAATATACCAAATATATTAAAAAAGAAAATTAAATGGGTATTTATTCATGTTTTTAAATAAATTTTTTTTTTTTTTTTAGGAAAAATTAGTCTTTAACTTTTAATATA
>SEYY01005514.1:0-12500 GCA_009176605.1 Armadillidium nasatum
CCTTATTCTATGCCTCACTTCATCGTCCTCAAAACCATCTCTCACTACAAAAATCACCCCCAGATACCTAGATAAACTAACCCACTCCAACCTCTCCCTTCCCACCTTAATTTGCATTACATCTCCCTCACCCACATCCCTCACTCCTCCCTCACTAATTTTCATCCACAACCTTTCACTCTTACCCCCATTTATTCTTAAGCCCAACTCATCACATTCCTTTACAAACTCATCCACTAATAGCTTCAAACTCCCCTGAGTCTCCGCCAAAAGCACATCATCCACATACAGTAACACATTCGCATCCCAAATACCTTGTTCATCTCTCATTCCCACCCCACTCCCAACTCTATTCACCTTTCTCACCACTTTCTCTAATCTATAAAAATAGCTTATCTTTAAACAGCTCCATTATTTCATTTTATCATACCTTGCTCCTTATCCCTCTTAAGAACATTCTCTTATTTTTTTTAACCAGGTGTCCAGGCAACTTCAGAGTTTTCCTCTACCCTGAATCCCAGACTTCTTTCCTACAGATACTCACAAGCAAGTAACTTGCATCCAGACAATCTCGTCCTCACCTTTCTAGGTAAACTACCACTTTTCAAACTCCTCCAAAAATTTCACATTACTCTTTTTCATTCCTTTATCCTGTGATTAGTCTCTTTCTGCAAATTCCCTTCAACTCCCACATCGATTTAGTGTTCCTCTAATCTCTCTCAAATTCTGTATTTTTTATGCTTTCCTTTTTATTGTTCCTTTTCACGCTCATATTTTTTTTCAACACATTCATTTTAAAAATATTAATTTAAAATTCTTTCAGTCTTTTGACTTGTTCATTTTCATATACAAATAATTGCAATCCCCCCCCCACCTTAAGAGTTTGCTACTAACAATATGTTCCAAATAAAAGGTAAAAGAATAATATATCACTTGCATAATTCATTACAGATTGGGTGCTATAACTACATTGTAGGATCACTTTAAAGACCCTACGTATCTAATCAATAACTAAAAATAATAATAACTAAATTAAGCTAACATTATTATGTTATTTCAGAAAATATCAATTTACAATTCCTCAGCATTTAATTTTTTTAAAGATAAAAATCATTGGATTTAAATATTAAGAAAATTTGCTGATGATAAAAAAAAAGAACTCAAAATTAAAGAGAAATAATGATTTCATCTCAAACTAAAAGCATCCAACAATCCAACGTCACATTGCGTCTAGGCAGTTCTTTTGGATGTAATATGATAATTGTATCTTTTGTTTATTCTATATATATACTATATATATATATATAATATAATATATATATAATATTATATATATATAAGTATAAAGCAAAACTATGGAAACAACTTGTAAATGCATGAAATTATTTCTAAAATGGACAAATATAAGTCATATAGATGGTACATATAATGTGTATTATATCATTTTTCGTTCAAAGCTAGACAAAGTTCGTTTACGGAAACTAGTGTTAGATAGTGATCCCGAAACTGTTCTCCATCTCTCAGTACTGATTACAGGGGCTCTGTTCACGGAAACGGAAACTAGTGTTAGATAGTGATCCCGAAACTGTTCTCCATTGCTCAGTACTGATTACAGGGGCTCTGTGTTAACAAGGAATGTATAGGAATTTAAAAGAGGTGTAACAAAGTGTGCATGCTCATCAAACAACGTCTGGACTATATGAGCTGTATGAATTAGGGCCCTGTTATCTATATAAGTGGCGTCACCCACAGGAAATAATGCTGCACCATAGGATGAATCTGTTCACCAAAACTGTGGACCTAGTCCATGGCAATTTCATTATCGTTCATGGTGAAAACCCAACGGATCCTCTTTCATTGATCGTCAGACCAATCTTTATAAGTGTAGTATTACTCTTTCCTCTTTCTGGCATTCACATCTTTTGAAGGAGGTTTGACGATTGCAGCTGCAGCACATCCATGAATATTCAGTCTATGGAGTTTACTCCTCAATGTTTTTGTAATAAAAGGGTTTGCAAGACTAATATTCAGCTGAAAAGTATCTCTTGCAGTTGTTGTTTTTTTTACTTTCGTAACAATCATCAGCAATATTGAGAAGGTCACAGGCGCTCATGACCTTGGATAAAGAACATCGCGATACATCAAATAACATTACTCTTTTGCTCGCAGACGCACCTGCCATGCTGTCATCAACAATTGACCTATTTTGAAAACTTTAAGTTCTGCCACATCTCATTTGAACCAAAACAGGAATGCCCAAAAAGCAATTGAGTCTTCCTACAAATTTTATTAACTTTGTATAATCATAGATTACGATCAAAATACGTGGATCAGTTCGACTTTGGCTAGATATAATCATAAAATAAAAGCAAAATAGATAATATACCCATTTTCCAACACATACTAAATATAATATATATAAATATAATAATAAAATATATAACATAAATATGATAATATATAAATATATTATATTATATATATAATAATATATTTACGTGTACTATATATAAATGATATAGTATAAGATAAAATAGTAAAAAATAAATAAATTAATATAAAAATAGAAAAATTATATAAAAAATTATAAATAAAATTAAAAGTTATAAAATATAATATAAAAAAAAAAAAAAAAAAAAAAAAAAAAAAAAAAAAAAAAAAAAAAAAAAAAAAAAAAAAAAAAAAAAATAATAATATATTTTATATATTTATATTAAATTTATAATTATATAAATAATATTATAATAATATATAATATATATATAATATATATATAATATATTTGGAAGTGAACCCGAATCACGGTATATACATGGGGTTTTATGACGAGTTCAGTTCATTAATTTATTGTAATTTGAAAGGAATGAGGTTGAATTTCACCTTCGGATTAATAATGTCTTGATCTACGAGAAGAAATAATATATTTAAATGCATGACCACAATTTTAGTATTTTGCAAAATTATTTAATAGTTTATAAAATTGTGTCAGATTTAAAGTTAACAATTTTTTTTTAATAATAATTTTTATTAATATATATATTAATAAATTATATTATAATATATATTATATATATATTATTAAATTAATTTATCCGATATATAAATGGTTATATCAAAAATAACCACATTAATTTACTTAGTATTAACCTTAATTCTACACACCATGACAAATTTTGTTCTAAAACAGATAAAAAGAAAATAACAATAAACAGGGCAAACAAATAGTTAAAAATTAGAATATAAAAATAAAAAGGAACTGAGATTCTTGTGCCCAGACCAAGGGTCTCAAAAAAAAAAAAAAAAAAGAAAAAAAATTCTTTTTTTTTTTTTTTTTTTTTTTTTTTTTTTTTTTTTTTTTTTTTTTTTTTTTGCCTTTTTTTTTTTTTTTTTGAAGAAAACAAAAATAACAAACCATCACCTTTACATCGAGATTAACATAATGTGTAGAACATTACGGCACCACCGCCCATCCATAAAAATTAGCCAGAGAGGATATATATATAATTATTAAATCTTATATATATATATATATTATAGTATATATATATGTATATATATATATATTATTATTATATATATATATATAACATATATATAGGCCACCCCTCAAGGAGGGAAACATTCTGAGGTGTTTCTTTCTGTTACCTGCATGAAAATCGAAGAAAACGCCTTCAAGCACGTGAGTCCTATAGGTTGAATTTGTTTCATTCATGCATGTTCTAAATATTCACAATATACATTTTAAAATGTTATTCAGATCATCATGTTCCTTTAACATCTTTTTTTGTTGTTGTTATATGGGTTTATAAAATTTTTTCGTTGTTCTTTGTAAAAGTCTTCCTATTTAAAAGAAATACTGTTAAAATGTTCCATTGTGTGTATGGGAGTGTGTATGTATGTATGTGTGTGTATAAAAGTTCCTCAAACTCTCACCCAGTCTTCTCCTGGTTTGGCGTAATGAGTTAATACAGATTCCTTTTTTTCATTATTCAGTACATCGAACAATTTGCTTTATTTTCATGAACAAAAATTTCAAAATTGAACTCATATAGGCCTGAAAAAAAGAAAATAAAAACACTTCCATGTTATTTTAGCACTCCGGTGTTTGTTTTTTCATGGCTATTTTAATTTTTGTTCATTTCATTTTATTTGCATCTCGTCAAGTCTGTTTTCCTTTATTGATCTTTGACCGATACGCATTTGGGTAGTGATTGGTACGATTTAATTCGACAAGAATTAAATCTGCAGCCTTCCGATTAATCAATTTACATTTATGACTACGATACTTTTATCTCGACCTTATTGTATGTTTTAAAATCAGCATTGAATTGTTAGTTTTGCTGATTTTAGGTTAACATAATTATGATATCGATGTTAGATGATAATTAAAAAAAAAAATAGTTGATTTCTGACAACTTGCCATTAATTTACAACAATTTCAATGGTAATTCACCATACGAAAATATGAATAGTATAAAATGAATTCAAATCATTAAATTTAGTACGAGGAAACATAATCCTTAGGAGTTATTTTTGTCCTCACCATAAATCTTTAAAGTTACACAGATTTACTTTCATAATTCCGATAATTTAAAAACATTTGTAAATCTTATTATAGAATATAGATTATTCCGATATAAAAATGGATCTTTTGATTTAAAACTTTTTCAAGAATAATTATCGGATTATATTATCTCATTAATCTTATTAATGAGTGTTTTATAAAGTAACAAGGATTTCGAGAGTATATTGATGATACTCTCTTTCTCTCTCTTTCTTCTCTTCTCTCTCTATATATAATAAATATTATATATATATATATATATATATATATATAGTAATATATATTTATATATATGTATAAATATATATATAATATATATATATTAATATTTAATAAAAAATTTATATATATATATATATAATATATTATATATATATTTGTAGTCTACTCTTCAACCATAAACTCTAGTGCTATGTGAAGATGTTTAATGAGCACTTCCAACTACAACCCTCTTTTCCACATATATCTCACAGATTAGCAAGCACACACTCGAACATTTTCTTTTAACAAATTAAAAAAAGAGTAAAACAAAACCTTTATTCGGAGATGATTGGAGTAGCGACTTGCTTTCAATGCCACTCGTCTACTTCTCCTTATCATCGATGGAAGTTAGCGACCTCTAGTGAGAGGATTAGAGCAACCTACTTGCTCTGGTGCTCAGACTCTATTTTAATTAATTTCTGCAGCATTCACACTCTTCATTCTAATTTACACTTTCTTGAACACCAACACTCTTCTTGTAGATCTCATCTCTTGTTCTTGACAGAAACTCGTGTGCTTGGAAGTTCCGTCATCAAACCATACTCTGATTCTACTTACTCTATCTATTCTTATTTTCAGCCAAAAGCGGGTGTTGTCCATATATGAAAAAAGATGGTTTTTGTTCTCGTGTATTTAATCTCAATCGCTCTGATTTTTAGTCTTGTGCTTAAGCTCTCTAGTCATTCTATCACTAAATTCATTCGATCTGCTTATTTATCTCCTAATTCTACTGACTGTCCTAAATTTTTGATTATCTAATATTCTAAAATAGATTACCTTTTCTTCTCCTTTCCAAGAAATTGTTATTTTGTGGGATTTTAAAATTAACTAATCCCGAATAGCTTTTCTTCTGGTTTTCAAGATACAGAGGGTGAAATTGGTTTCCATTTCTCTATCCAGAGTACCTTGAACAGATGATGCAGCTCTCTATCCGTAATCTTGATCGTATTGAAGATGATCTCCCCAAAAACAGTTTTGCCAAATTTAATTCTTCTCTTTATACTGTTAAATTATTGTTTTTCTTTTTGTTCCTCCGATCACCTATTTATTTCTGTATCCTGTTCAATTTCTTCAAGTCTTAGCAAGAAGAACCCTCTCGCTTTGACATTTCGGTTCCTCAAAGTTTTCAGATTTAATGTTATATTCTTTGATTTTCATGTAATGATTAATACTTCGGCAGGTAGGATCAACATGAGTGTGCAGAGTGCACAACCAGTGTAATTCTTCCCTGCATGGAGGTTTAGTTTTCATTCTCTTTTCCTTCTACAAAAAAACTCATAGACCTTAGTTTAATTCTGCTTGTTCTAATTCTATTCGCTGCAGAAATAATTCCCTCAGGAATAACCGTTGTCTTTAAACTGCAAAATCTCATGTTTCTTTTATTTCGTGCTAGCGTGATAAATTAATTCTACGCAATATTAAAGCATTCTTTTTCTCTTTGTAAAATACAATAACCTTTCTGATTTCTCTTTCTCATGGTCGTCCTGGCATTCTCCAATTTTATTTCTTCTTCTTTCCCACTGCTAGTTTATTCCGACGACACCACAGATGTCTTAAATCCTGATAAAGCTAAACTATTCTCTCATACCTTTTTTTCGAAATCCTTTTTGGATATTATGGAGCTACTCCTCTTTCCAGCTCATTTATGTAATTTCTTGTAATGATGTAGTTTCTACCGTTTCTGATCTCAACATTTAAAAGGCATACGGTCCAAACTGCATCTCACCTATAGTTCTTCAAGCTTGCGTTCTCCTTGGTAAACTATTTCGATTATACCTATCGACCTCAACCTTCCATCTTGTTTGGAGCGCTGGCTTATTCAATCAGTACAAAAAAGTGAGCACTTCTGTCAAAACTCAAACTAAAGATCTATTGCCTTTAACCTCAGTACTTTCCAAAGTTTTAGAATCATCCTTAACGGATGATTTAGAAACATTTTCTCTTATCGTCAGTATAGCTTCCGAAAGGAGAGTTCTACTGATGATTTTTCCGCATCTCTAATTCTTGGCCATCTGCTCTTCGGCATTTCGGTGAATCTTTTGCTGAAGAGCGATACATATTGAAAGCCTTATACTTAGTTTGTTACAAAGCTTTTATTTATAAAATTTTCATTCAGTGTATAACCTCTCTGTTAGCATATCTGTGATTTCCCTTCAAAGCGTTCTATGATAGCTGCTGAAGACTGCCACGGTTCATCTTTTAAGTCTATCAACAGTGGTGTACCTCAGAGTGCAATATTTAGAATTCTTCTTTTACTTTTTATTAATGACCTTCTTTTTATTATTTTATCATCTATCCACCCATTGCCGCCGACATCACCTTTTTAACTCATTCCAATTAAAAGACGTCATAGCAATCTGCAAACAATTCGCACTAGGAGTATGGTCTTGGGGAATTTGACCTGTAACCTTTCTCATATTTTTAATCGAGACAAAGAAGACATGATTGTTTTCAATATCTCAAAAACGCAGTTAATTCTTTCGACTCGACACAACCTAAATTCGACTGAAACCTTCGTCCATTCTAAATATTCTTCACCATTTTCTTTTTTTGGTGGTATTTCTTAGGAAGATCGCATTATCTCTCACAATAATCAAGTTCTAAGAGGTTGGGTGTTCAGAGACCTCTTTAAAAAATTTTCACATCCTTCCAGATATATATATATATATATATATATATATATATATATATATATATATATATAATATATATATAATATATATATATATATATATATATATATAATATATATATATATATATATATATATATATATATAAAATAAAAAAAAAAAAAAAAATATATATATATATATATATATATATATATATATATATATATATATATATATATATATATATATATATATATAAATATATATTATATATATATATATAAATATTACTTACTTCTTTTCCCAGCATTAAAATGAAGTGTAACGATATTCGAGCCCTGGTAAGTATTCAAGAAAGTGATAAAATCATTTATATGTATCAATTCTGTGTCAGCGAGCTGCATGTATGTGTGTGTGTGTGTGTGTGTGTGTGTGTGTGTGTGTGTGTGTGTGTGTGTGTGTGTGTGTGTGTGTGTGTGTGTGTGTGTGTGTGTGTGTGTGTGTGTGCTCGAAGACTTTGCTAACCGAATAAGCACAACCTTTTTCAGAAGTACACATTCTAAGAAGGAATTGTTAGTTCAGAGACCTTCTATAATGAAGTTAGAGGGTCGGAAATTTAATAAAAGTGTGACAAAGCCTTCCAATTATGTGTTTATTAGGGTCTGAAATTGTGTAAGAGGGGACTACTAAAAGATATTTATTTAGATAACAGGAGGAACGAGGGATTATTTTTCTTAAAAATATCAGTAAAAGAAAGGAGGGTGATAGAAGAGCAGTATATATATATATATATATATATATATATATATATATATATATATATATATATATATATATAATATATATATATATATATATATATATATATATATATATATATATATATATATATATATATATATATATATATATATATATATATATATATATATATATATATATATATATATATATATATATATATATATAATATATATATATATATATATATATATATTATATATATATATATATATATATATATATATATTATATATATATATATATATATATATATATATATATATATATAATATATATATATATATATATATATAATCCAAATTAAATTTAAGATATATTCATGTCTGTTTTCGTATCCGATTCTATGCAGAGAAGATTGTGTTACAATATTTACTGCTCGCTTTACTCCTTGGCTGTGGCATGAACACTTAATTGTTTGAACCAGCTCATTTACAATATTATAAATCTCCTCGTTAGGTTAAGTCCTTGATAATTGGTGGCTAAGTGATCATTTAATTCTCCCATTCGATCATGTTCGAGTAGTCCTCTGCATTAAAGTTTAGTGTTTTTGGAAGCTGAAAAGTTCTTTCAGTGGTATTCTAATCCCTTGTTTGAATTTTGCGACTCACTGGTATTCGATTTTCGATTGTCTGTTATCATCCCTAGTAAAATATTTTCAAAGTGAGCAAAATAGGAGCTTTGTTAAAGTGTACGTTTAAGAATCACTTGATATTTTTATCTGCTCCCTTAAGAAGATTCATTAAATACCAAAATTATGGGCTTCATTAGTTGCCTTCGGATAACTCTTTATCCAGAACCAACCTGGAGCATAAATTTGCATTACAGTATTTATTAGGTCTTCAAGAGTTATACTTTGAGTCTGTGTAGAGACATATAGTCTTAAGATTCGATCGGCTGTTGCTAGCCATTTGGAATGATGAAGTGCACCAGAAGATTTACTGGCTAATGATGATGACATATGTCCATGTTTTATACTAAGGCACATGTCATAGAGATATTTTTGGTCTGTACTGAGTTGCATAATAATATCTTTCGGGGATCTGTATAATTTTGGGGTGTACCGGACGAAAGTTAACTATCTCACATTTAGTTAAATCTTTTTGAATTTCATGCCCAATAGTGCCTTGAAAAGTATGTGGTCCTGATGTTTTCCCATCTATTATCTGAATCATCACTTCCCATCTATTAGCCTGAATGGGAACTCATTAGCATGGAAGAAGGCAAATTAGCCACTTTATAAGTTTTTCAATATATATTTCAATCAATCTGAGCACTCCACCCACTTTACCAGTGTTAACTGGAGCACCATCGCACAGGAGAGCTTTGAGATAATCTCTACTATAAGAATCTATTATAAAAGTTATAATATCCTCAGAAAAACAGCGAGCTGTTCCATTATCTGGAACAACATGAGTCAGGTATATATCACACGGTTCTTTCACAATGACATAGTGCCCTTCGTGTTCCATTCCTTCTTTAGTGTTTATATTATATTTTCTACCATTAATTTTTCGAAGATAATCATCATCATAATTACTATCTTCCATTTCCATTCTCTCCTCTTCAGTAACTTCCACGACTTCTGTGCTAGTTGAGGGACACCACTGTCTATATTGAATGACCCTTCCCCTGTCCCTACCAACGCTTCTACTAGTGTGACTTGCTAACCTTTCCATCCTAACTTGAGTTTTTGTCTTGGCTCTAGTCGTTGGTACTATCAATTGGTCTAAGTTGATTTCGTCGTTCTTTCTGTCCACAAAAGATCATTGGGATTTTATCTTTACAGCTACAGTCTTTTCTTGATATTTTCTTTTCATACCAATTACAAGTACAAATGCCAAACATTGCATCAAATGTCTTCACTTTCTCGAAGAACTCATCATTCCGCCAGGTACTTGGGGTTTTATTTATATTTAAAGCTGATTGCACAGGTCTTTCAGTCTTTAACCATACACCATCAAATCCTATGTAGGGGAAGGAGAAGTTATCCAAAGTGCTTATCACATCACTTGCAACGATTTTAAGATAATCTTTAGCTGTTGCCGATCTTTTCGTGGAGATCTGTTCTCTCTTAGTTAAAAACTGATAGTGCCTGTAAACGTCAGCTTTCAAAGAAGTTATCGTGGGTGGAAATATATATTCAATAATTTTTAATGCAGAATCTGAAAATATTGAATGTATATATATATATATATATATATATATTATATATATATATATATATATATATATAATATATATATATATATATATATATATATATATATATATATATATATATATATATATATATATATATGTAATAATTATATAATATATAAAATTATATTCAATTATACATAATTAATATATAATATATTGTACACAAGACTTTTTCGTTTCACGTATATCACAAAATACCACAAACACATGTTACTGTTTCAGTTATTAAATTATCACTAAGGAACACACAGCGATGTACATATTAGTATCCTGTCTGTTTTATACATTAATATAAAACATTTATATATATATATAAAAAAATTCTTACTCAAAACCGAACTTTGAAATATTACAACTCAACAAAATTGAAACTAAAAAAAATTTCTTTCAGTTGTAGTTCGGATTTGTATTCAAAATATGTGTGTGTATTCATGTGAGAAACTGTACGATTTCGAGTATCTGTGTTTAGAACATTACATACAATATTGAATCCATCAATTAGTTGTTAGATTTGTTCGAGTCGAATTTTAAGACGAAATTTTAAAAACATCTCTATTTCCAACAAAATGGGGAGATCGTACGCGAAGGGTAGAGGAGGTCGCACGTCTGAAACATTTCACACTCAATGTTAAATCATTAAGTCCCCTCATAGTGTGAAATTTATAAATTCGACAAAAGTATATTAGTTTCGACCCAGCCTGATATATATATATATATATATATATATATATATATATATATATATATATATATATATATATATATATATATATATATATATATATATATATATATATATATATATATATATATATATATATATATATATATATATATTCTGGTGGGCAAAGCCAGATGCCTACCAGTTTCCAACAGAGTTGGGGAAATGTCAGAAATCTGATTGCTAATGGTCCTACGTTAACGTTACATGGCGTTTAAAAGTGTGCAAGTCAAAAGAAGTTGAGGAAACAGATAAAGGGAGAATTTTCCAAATTTTACCAGTAAATTACATGTAAGATTGAGCAAAGCGGTTAAGTCGGGGATCAGAGAGTTGGACAAGAAAAAAAGGAGGCTTTGTAGAAAGTCGTGTATCACGAGTCAATATCAGTGGAGGAGGTATGTGACGTGAGAGTTCAGAAAAGCAGTGTCCGTTGTAATAGCGATAGTAAAGAGAGAGTGACACAACAATTCGACAGGCAGAAAGAGATTGGAGAGAGTTAGTAAGAGCAAAGGAGTTTATACTAGACCTTTTCGAGAAGAATTGTATGTGCCGAACCGCCCCAGAAATGTGAGGCGTTTCCATACAGGGGCGAGAACAACACCCTTATAAAGAGCAAGCAACTGGGGTGGCGTAAAAAATCACGAAAGAGCCTCAGAACACAACTCTTAGAAGCTTGTTTAGAAAGAAAAGTAATGTGATCCTTCAAGAAAGATCACGAGAAAAATAAACATCGAGAATATTGAGGACAGATGAAGGTTTGAGACGTTTGTTTTTAAAAGACGTCATAGTTGTGTGGAAGGTTGTGTCGAGTAGAAAGATGGAGGAATTGAGTTTTTGAGGCATTGAAAACGACCATGTTTTCTCTTCCCCATATTTGAAATGCGAGAACGGTCAGAGGTCAGTTGCTCCAAGGCCACCCTTCTTGCATCAATTAACTGCTGTTGGGAGGGGCGTCTATCAAATTGAAAGGAGTAATGAAGGTTGGAGTAATCGGCATAAGAGTGGATAGGAGACGAAGTAGTAGAAAGAAAGTCATTAAGATCATGTTTTTCGGCTCGTTGATTTCAGTGCCAGTCTGAGTTTTATTTAAATTCTCAGAGACTAGAACTGTCTCCATCTAACCTTTAAACACTTTTCTCAAAGAGCTCTACAGAAGCTATGGTCTCTCTTGTTAGTCCTGAAATTGTTGCAAGCAATTAGGAGTAATTACTGGTTCGTTTTGTTATTCCTTTAGCGCTTGCTCTTAGCTCTCCTCCATGAATCCAACCTTTTCACCTAACCCAAACTGAGGTTTTTGAATTTTATTTTATTAATATTAACAGTGAATTTTCCAT
>SEYY01005514.1:22500-27500 GCA_009176605.1 Armadillidium nasatum
TTTAGTGGCAGTAGACATTTTTATAGTCCTACACCACCTCTATTTAAGAAACAAAATATTGCAATTCACAAGCACCTTCTAAATCCATCTCTCCTAAAAGAATTCCAAAATCTAATCCACAATAATACTTGTGAATTACTAAGAATAAATAATCAAAATAATCAGACAGAACGAGAAATTAACCTACGAAATAATTCTTACCTTGAAATTCCGTTCTACAGACTTACTAAAGCACGACAAGCGTTAAATTACGCCTCCGTTATACTATACAGTAACTTACAGGATGATTTAAAAAATGAGAAATCAATAAAAAATCGAGCACAAATTTTTAAAAAAAGTAATAGATTTGAACTGAAATATTATTATTATTATTATTAGTAGTAGTAGTAGTAGTATTCTTGCCATTTTATTTTCATTATTGTTATTATTATTATTATTAGTAGTAGTAGTAGTAGTAGTATCCTTACCATTTCATTTTCATTATTGTTATTATTATTATTATTATTATTATTATTATCATTATTATTATTAATTCTTCCTTTTATTACTATTATAATAATTATTACTATAACTAATATTACTACTTTTACGACTGTTATCACAAATTATTTTGAAACTCTCATTCCAACTACTAATAGACATGCCACAATTATTATTCTCAATGATATTATGAAGGGGTGACGCTGTAACGTCTTTTAATTATTGGGGTACGTGTTAATATAATATTGTGTTATTGCAATCAATATTTTCATTCTTGTTATACTCAGCAATATACATTTATTTTTCTTAGTGTTAGTCTTTAATATTAATATAATAAATATTGAAATATTATGTATTATTAGTGTCAATACAATTGCAATGAATATTATTATTATTATTATTATTATTATTATTATTATTATTGTTATTATTATAATTATTATTATTTTATAAGTTATTATTATTTAACTATTATAATGATTAATTATATTATTATTATTGTTTTTTAACAATTATTTATTATTATTATAACTGATTTTATTATTATAATTATTTTTAACTTCAATAGCTGCAGTGGTGTAGTAAAAGTAGTATTACTATTACTTCTATTATTTTTATAATCATTCTAGTTGATTTATCATTTGTTTACTTAATATTATTATCATTATTGTTATTATAAAAAATATTATTAATAATACTTTAATTCTTATTATTATTACTGCTACAATTATTATTATTAGTTTTTATTATTATTATTATGGTTATTGTTATTGTTTTATTTTGATGATTAGTATTATTAATATTCTCATTTTATTGCCTTAGTTTTTGTTGCTTTATTAGTATTTTATTAGTATAATATTTAGTATTATTTTAGTAATGTATTAATATTATATTTTTCTTATTTTTATTAAATCAATTAAAATACTATATTTGTAAGAAACACTGGGGTTCAAAGGAAGTCACTGCGTTTCCCCCTAGTAGCCTCTTTTCAGAGAACTGTATATAGCTTCAATATCATTATTGCTTTATTTTGCAGTGAAGAACCTGCTATAAAATTGTAAACCCGTAAATGTATTATTTTCTGAATAAAGATTTGTAGATTGTGAATTATTTATTATATTATTTTTATTATTGTTATTATTATTATTATTATTATTATTATTATTATTATTATTATTATTATTATTATTATTATTATTAATTTCACTTTCATTATTATTATAATTTTTATTATAATAAACTCTTTCTCTCTCACTAACTCTCTTCTGTGGAACTGTTGCGTCACTCTGTCTATTACACCGGACACTGATAAAGGCACGAACAAAACACCTTTCAACACAATCTCATCCTTTCTCTGTCCTGTTCTCGACCTCAAGCTCAAAAGCTATGCTCAGTCTTACATGTGATCTATTGGTAAAGTCCTGAAATTACTCCTTTTTATCTAATTTCCCAATTTCCTTTGATTTGCGCAGTTTCAAAGGGGTGTGTAACGAGATGTCGGTCTTTAAAGACTACAATCCCGATAGTTTCCAACTCTGGTCTAATTTGGTAGGTTTCTGACCTTCACCTACCAAACGATATATATATATATATATATATATATATATATATATATATATATATATATATATATATATATATATATATATATATATATATATATATATATATATATATATATATATATATATATAGAGAGAGAGAGAGAGAGAGAGAGAGAGAGAGAGAGAGAGAGAGAGAGAGAGAGAGAGAGAGAGAGAGAGCAGAGAGAGAGAGAGAGAGAGAGAGAGAGAGAGAGAGAGAGAGAGAGAGAGAGAGAGAGAGAGAGAGAGAGAGAGAGAGAGAGAGAGAGAGAGAGAGAGAGAGAGAGAGAGAGAGAGAGAGAGAGAGAGAGAGAGAGAGAGAGAGAGAGAGAGAGAGAGAGAGAGAGAGAGAGAGAGAGAGAGATAAGAGAGAGAGAGAGAGAGAGAGAGAGAGAGAGAGAGAGATATTAATATCGATATGAATTATACATAAAGAAATATATTACATGACTTCTTTCATTGTCTGTGCTACTTTCCAGAGTTACAGTTGCAACAACCTCGTGTTAGAGAAAACCAATTAATACTTGAAAAAAAAATACAAAATTTTCTAAAATAATAAAAAATACTTTATATATATATATATATATATATATATATATATATATATATATATATATATATATATATATATATATATATATATATATATATATATATATATATATATATATATATATATATATATATATATTATAATTGATAGAAACTGAATATATGGTAATACATTACAAAACTTTTCTTCTCAGACTTACAAATGGTGCATCTAATGTTCTGCAATGCCAATTAAGGCAAATAATTGTAATAAAATGTAAAATTTTCCGATAGCAACAGATGTAAGATTACATATTCTGTATAAACTAGTACTGTATTGTGGAATTCACTGTCTGCTAATCTCATTTTAATGGAATTTTTGAAACACTGTAAGAAGAAAAAGGACATCTCATTGATAAGTTTTTGATTTGGAACTGGATTGGAAAAAAACGATTTTTTTTCTTACGGAATGAAATTTTTGTCCTACACGGTCTTTCTCAACCATTTTGGGAAGTTCTATCTTTAGTATTCTTTAATTGTTAAAACTTTGTAATTTTTTTAAGCTTTGCAATCTATCTATCTATCTTTCTATGTGTGTATGTATGTATGTATGTATGTATGTATGTATGTATGTATGTATGTATGTATGTATGTATGTATGTATGTATGTATGTATGTTATGTATGTATGTATGTATGTATGTATGTATGTATGTATGTATGTATGTATCTATCTTTTATTGTTATTATTATTATTATTATTATTATTATTATTATTATTATTATTATTATTATTATTATTATTATTATTATTATTATTATTCAGAATTTCATTAGTCATATTTTGTCTCGAAACAATCTTTGAAAATGAATTAATTACATTTCTATTCAAAAGTATAATTTTGCGAATCTTAACGAAGCGAGTCTAAAATATTCGACTCGAAGAACTTCTTCAAAGTCAGAATTTAGGTTTTCATTAAAGATTCTTGTTACAATCTCAATCTATTTGATTTGTAGCGTTTTACGTCTTTTACTAAACATTATGAGTGTTTGAGTCTAATGGTGCTTATCAGATTTAGGTCAAAATTTAATTAAAAGGAATTAATCTTATTAATCTTATTATATATTATATATATATATATATATATATATATATATATATATATATATATATATATATATATATATATATATATATATATATATATATATATATATATATATATATATATATATATATATATTATATGCCATCGAAGAAGGTTTTCATTTGGTCACAAATCTTTAAAAAAGGAAAATTATAAAAACATAATAAGCTTAAAAATATTTTTTCCTGAACTATTTTGGGCCAAAAATTTCGCAAACCAAACCATTCAACCGAAATTTTTCCCACGCTATTCATATATATATATATATATATATATATATATATATATATATATATATATATATATATATATATATATATATATATATATATATATATATATATATATATATATATATATATATATATATATATATATATATATATATATATATATATTATATTATATATATATATTATATATATATAAAAAATAATAAAAAAAAAATGTAAAAAAAAAAAAATTTTTTTTTCGAGGTAAATAAAAAAAAGGGTTAAAGGTATCTATTATTTGCACACATGAAATGTCATTCAATACTATTTTAAATTATCATGTTTTAAAGATTATATTCTCCAAATTTTTGGTCGTCATTGTCTGTAAACTCTTTGAGTCATATTCTGAAGTCTGCCATTACTCGACGGCCCATGTCAGGTGGAACAGCGGCTATCTCTCTCTGAATAAAAACCTTAAAAGCGTCAACAGTTTGTGGTCATGAGGATACATTCGTGATTTAAGTAGCCCCACGGAAAATAATCACAAGGAGTGAGACCAGAGAACCCCAACATCGCCACACAACGAGATAGGCAGATCTAGAAATTTAAAAATTGCAATGATCTTTGCAGTATGTGCTGTAGCTCCATCTTGCTAAAACAACACACTACGTTCCTCAAGCTTAGACCGTGATGCCATCATCGGAAACAACACTCTGCACAGTCTATGATAGATATTGTAATGCTGGTGCCTGATGCTAGGAGAGGATATTGAAATTTTTTTTGTATTTTGAATTTTGAAAGGAAACCATGGCTGATCTCAGTGTTTCAAAATCTATGCTCGGAGTGCCGCAGTTTTTCGTGTAGCGTTCGAGGATTGTCTTTAGACCAGTAGTGAAACTTTTGTTTGCATGCTTACACACACGAGAGTAATAGTGCATCTTTCTGAACATGTTGCAGAATATTTTCTCATAACTCCTTCAGTCTGTCGCATTGCGTTCTTGCACAACCATCATTTTAAAAGGATGGAAGTGGAAATCTTCAGGTAAA
>SEYY01005514.1:30000-35000 GCA_009176605.1 Armadillidium nasatum
AAATTGTTAGTTTACATAGTCTTTCTTTTTCTCTGACTCTTATACACTTTCAAATCTCGCTTATGGGCATGTCTGAATTTAATTTAAACGAAAATTTTGTGCCCTTTCTTTCATGATTATCTTAATAGACTATCTATATATATATATATATATATATATATATATATATATATATATATATATATATATATATATATATATATATATATATATATATATATATATATATATATATATATATATATATATATATATATATATATATATACATCTCTGGTGGGCAAATGCCAGAAGCTAACTAATTTCCAACAAGTTGGGAAAATACCAGAAATCTGGTCAACTTAAAGGCCAACATGTCCCTATACACGACATTTCAAGGTGTGTAAGTCAAAGGAAGGTGGGGAGCAGATAAATACTTCACAAGTAGAGTAAATATAAGATTGAGCTTGACGGTTAAGTCTGGGGTCGGAGAGATGGACAGAGAAAGGATGAGACTTGTAGAAAGGAGTATTACACAAGTCCTTCTCAGTAGAGGAGATATGCGACGGGAGAGTTCAGATGAGAAGTGTCCATTGTAATAGCGATAGTATAGAGAGAGAGACTGACGCAATATTTCGACGGGCAGAAAGAGACTGGAGAGAATTAGTGAGAGCGGAAGGAGAGAGAATTGATAAGACGAAAAGCCCTACACTCCGCCTTTTCAAGGAGAGCTATTTGTTTGAAACTACCCCAGATGTGTAAGTCGTACTCCATTCAGGGACGAACAACACCTCTATAAAGAGCAAGCAACTAGATGATGAAATGAAATTACGAATGCCCCTCAGAATACCCAACCTCTTACAAGCTTGTTTGAAAAAAGAAATAATGTGATTTTTTCAAGAAAGATCACGAGAAAATGAAATACCGAGAATATTAAGGACGGACGAAGGTTTGAGTTGTGTTTTCGAAGAAGATGCCATAAATGCGTGGATGGTTGTGTCGAGTAGAGAGATGGAAGAACTGAGTATTTGAGGCATTAAAAATGACCATGTTTTCTCTGATCCAATTTGAAATACGGGAAATATCAGAGGTTAGTTGCTCTAGGGCAACACTTCTTTCTTTATTTAACTGCAGTTGGGAGGGGGAGCTCTTTCAAGTGGTGTAATCGACATAAGAGTAGGATAGATGAAGAAGTAATAGAGAGAAAGTAATTCATTAATGAACTGTAGAAAAAGTCCTAGGGATAGGACACATCGTTGAGGATATATAGGATATATATATATATATATATATATATATATATATATATATATATATATATATATATATATATATATATATATATATATATATATATATATATATATATATATATATATATATATATATATATATATATATATATATATATATATATATATATATATATATATATATATATATATATATATATATATATATATATATATCACATCTGACTGGTTAAAAAACATGGTAAGAATGGTAAGCATGTAAAGGTGTTGTCGTGCTTGAATAGGAGCACAAATAACAAATATGGTGACAGTTGCACTCATATGCAGCTCTTCTTAAATGGATTAAGTCTAAGGATTTTCGTCTAATTATCTAACACTTGTTTTCAAATTCTCTCCAACCTCTTTCTCGTCGGAGAATTGAAATACTTTTCTTAAATTTACTATAACTACTATAATTCTAATGGAATCCTTAGTTGCATAACTCTTCCATTGAGGATAACAAGTATGACCTTTCTTTTTAAAACAGTCTCGTTTCTTCTCTGTTAGGTTGTCTGGTCCCAAACGTAAGTGCTACCTAGCTACGTTCATTTCATCTTTTCAACTGGTAAAACCTGTAACAGTGTAACACTCCTTCTCCAATTTTCCTCACTCCCCCAGCTTTACACTCTTTCGAGTATCTTGCATAGACGCATGCCGGCACTTAGTTTTCTACAATGATATGTTATTTTATAGTTTTGTCCGTTTCCTGTCTTTTATAACCATATAATCCACACTGGTGAGCAAAGACTCGAAGCCTTCTAATTCAAACCGGAGTTGGTGAAATAACGGAATCCTTGTCAAGTTAAAGGCCGACATCTCTCAAACAGCGTTTGAAGGTGTGAAAGTCAGAGGAAGTTGGGAAAATAGATAAAAGAAGACTTTACTTAAAGTACATGCAAGACAGAGCATAGCTTAAGTCTGTGGTCAGAAAGTCGAACAGAGAGAGGATGAGATTGTGCAGAAAGGCTTGTTGCATGAATCCTTCTCAATGGAGGAGGTATGCGACGGGAGAGTTCAGAAGAGCAGTGTTCGTTGTAATAGCAATAGTAAAGAGAGAGAGGGACGCAACAATTCAACCATTTGAATGGAGAGAGTTAATGAAAGTGAAAGAGTTAATAAAACGAAATGCCCAAGATTTCACCTTTTCAAGGAGAGCTGCATGAGTGATAACCCCAAATGTGTGAGGTGTATTCAATAACGGGGCGAACAACATCCCTATAAAGAAAAACCAACTGGAAAAAGCGTGAAGAAATTCCAAAGGCTCTCAAGAGCACTCAACCACTTAGAAGCTTGTCTAGAAAGAGAAAGTGATAATGTGATCCTTTTAAGAAAGATCACAAGAAAAAAGAGAAACACCGAGAATGTCAAGAAGACGAAGAATTGAGTGGTATGTTTTCGAAGATGTCATAGTTGTGAGGAAGGTTATGTCGAGTAAAGATGTAGACTAATTGAATTTTTTAGTCATTGAAAACGACAATGTTTTCCTCTAGCCCAATTTGAAATACGAGACCTATTGGGCATACACAAATAGGAAGAGTTGGAACGCCCCTCTGACTACAGTATCTAATGAATCGTCTCTTTCTCCTCATCCTTACATAGAGAGTATTTTCAAATAACTTTCGACGAGGCACTTGGAAGTACTGACAAACAAGTTCAGTGAGTATCTCCATCATACTCCCCTTCTTCACATATATCAATCTTACATATATCATACAAACCATCTTTCTTTTAGGTACTCAAAATAGCTAGCAAGCATACAACCTCAGATACCCTTCAGCGTTCGTTCATTCATCTTCATAGCTTAGGAAGATTGTGGCTTCTGCTGATGTGGGTTGATACTGCTAAGACTCTGTTGCTTGCCCCTCTACACGATCCCCTCTCTTCATTAATTTATGTTTGCTTTACGCTCTGTATTATAGCTAAACACCAACTCTATTCTTCTAGATCTCATCTCTTGTTCTTAACCGAAACACCAGGTGTCTGGGCGAGCCAATGGAAAACCTTACTTTGTTCCAACTTACACTCTCTATTATCAATTTTTAGCCAAAGGCGGATATTGGCCATATGTATAAGACGAATTACTTAAGAATCTCATGTTCTTTTTATTTCATCCCGGAATATTGTTAAATTTTTTCGAAGTAACATTAAGAAACCTTTTCCCAGTGCAAAAAAGTCAACAATTTATTTGGTTCTTCATCTCGCTCTTTCGAGCATTTTTGCATAAAACATCAATGCTTACTTTGGTTCTTCAACTTTCCCTCAAATTTTTCCTTAAAAATGACAGTACATCTGTTTTACCTTCTTCTAAAGCTGAATTCTTCGACCAGATTTTGTTTCTAATTTCAAGGACGACTCCTGAGATATTACTCCTTCTTAACCTCCTTTCAACTTATATGCTTAACATTATAACTCTTTGCAAAAATGTTATTTCTATTTTCTCTGAGCTAAAAACTAGGAAAACGCATGGTCCTCACATTATACCTCCTGTGTTTCTCAAATTTGTGTCCTCTGAGCTTGAACCCTTCCTTCCTTGTGAATTTTTTTGTTTCTGCTGTCTATAAACTCCAACCTTACTCTCTATTATGAAGCGTCCACCCATTCTAATCTTTTCAAGATCACAAAAAATAGCTTCGTAAAAAAAAAAACGTTCGACACTGGATCTTCTTTCCATTTCCGACTCTTGGTTTTCTGATTTTCAGCACTTTAGTGAATTCATTTCAAATGGCTCTAGACTTTGTGAAAGCTTTCGACATCTGGCGAAAAGCTTGATTTCTAAACTCCCTCTTTCGGTATCTATCATCCTCTCTCTGTGCTTTCTATCACATTTCCTTAACAGGTCGTTCTGTGACAGCTATTCTAAACTGACATCACTCATCAATAGTGGTGTTCCTTAAGTTCTGTTCTATCCACAATTCTTTTTTTCTATTTCCTATTAGTATTCCTCTTTCAGTCTCTTCTCCTATTCCTCTCATGTTGAAGATTCAGCTCTTCATTACTCATTTAAAATTTTTGGGTGCCACACTCAACGGCAAATAGCTTGGAACAATTAACCTTTTATCTTTCTTTTCTATATTTTGGGTCCAAAAAAAAAACAAGGTTGTTTTCTGTTGATCAAAAATTCATATCCATCATGTATCTGCTCAATATAACCTACCACAATTATAACAACTTTTTATGAAAAATAACAATTCAAACAATAACCTGATCTTAAAATTCTTGGTTTTTCCTTTTCACCTTTGTCTATTTTAAAGGAGGTGTTTTCATAATCTTTTGAAACAACCTTAGTTGATATATCTGTATTGGTGCGTCGTTCGTCCTTGTAAGGAGTATGCATCGCATATTTAAGGTGATTCCACTCACACAGCTCCTTAGGAAAGGTTTAAGTCTAAACTTTTCGATTTACCAACTCTCTCTATCTCTCTCCTATCTCTTTCCAGGCATAGAATTATTGCTTTACACTTCTTATGCTATTGTTATTAAAATTTGGTACTGTTCTGCAGAACTTTCTAATTGCATGCTTCCTTTTTAAAGAAGAGTTCCACTATTTGGAAAAGATTTTTAAAGCTATCTAAACCTTATATATAGCTTGTCTAATACTTGGACTCTGAAAATATTGATGATTTTGTTCCTCCCTTGCTTTTAGCATACATATATATATATATATATATATATATATATATATATATATATATATATATATATATATATATATATATATATATATAATAT
>SEYY01005514.1:42500-65000 GCA_009176605.1 Armadillidium nasatum
AATTACCAGATTTTTTTTTTTTTTTTTATTTTTATATTATTATATATATATATATATATATATATATATATATATATATATATATATATATATATATATATATATATATATATATATATATATATATATATATATATATATATATATATATATATATATATGGCCAGACTGCACTTTAGCCTTCTTAAATATCTAAAAAGCTACTAAACGTATGTTAAAAACGATAACATTTTTGGGATCGTTGAAGAGTTTTGATTAGGAAAAATTGGGAATTAAAAAAAAAAAAAACATTAATTTTAATAACTACGTAATTTATGGTTTTTTAAAGTGATGGACATTGTACGTCTGGCAGCGTCTTTTTATGAGTCAAATCATAATCATTAGGCTGTGGTCAAATTCCGAGATTTTGCAGTAGGATAAATTTAGGATCAACATTTTCAAATATCACCAGACTACTACAAATTTTAATTACAACTCCGATGACGACGTTTTGAAGCAGAAAGATGTTTCTCGACTTTGAAGAGAATAAAAACTTTTTTACGTAGTAACATGTGCAACGAGAGATTGAATGCATTAGAGATTAAAAACTTTTCGACATCTATAAAACTCGAAGAACTAATCTTATTTTTAAATAAGAATATCAGCAAGCTTTCCATAATAAATAAGGTACGTTTGAAATATATATATATATATATATATATATATATATATATATATATATATATATATATATATATATATATATATATATATATATATATATATATATATATATATATATATATATATATATATATATATATATATATATATATATATATATATATATATATATATATATATATATATATATATATATATATATATATATATATATATATATATATATATATATATATATATATATATATATATATATATATATATATATATATATATATATATATATATATATATATATATATATATATATATATATATATATATATATATATATATCTCTGTGTCTATATCACGAAAAAGACGTTGTAGGTAACAGGTTTTTATTCTTGAGCCTTGAACCCAAGAATTCTGCAGCATCTTTTGAAAATCCCAAATATTCTGGCAAGGTTGATTAACTCGTTCTGGGAAAAAAGATGGAGCCCATCATGCACAGAAAATTCAGACCCAGAGTCTTCCTGTGTTGGCACTGCATCTTCTTCTTCTCCAATCTGATATCATCCAAATTAGATGGTGGAAGTTGTACCGGCATTTCACCTGAGTGAAGCACGGGACGAATGGCTGAATTAACTTTTGGGTAAATTGTTTCTTTTTTGTTTTTACTATTGAAACCTTTAACGTTGACCAGACAAAAGTAACAGTCGTTACTGTGGTTCTGTTGTTCACGCCACACCATAGGGATGGCAAAACGAAAACTAAATTTTTTACCTTTTGTCGCAGATTTTTCAATCGTGACCAGATTATTATTATTATTATTATTATTATTATTATTATTATTATTATTATTATTATTATATATTATTATTATTATTATTATTATTATTATTATTATTATTATTATTATTATTATTATTATTAGGGGTGCACCGATAAGCCAAGTAGCCGATTACCGATTAATCGGCCTTTCATCAAGGACACCTAATAAGTAATGAGTTATTATTATTAATTAATAATAAATTATTACTTATTATTAATTTAAATTAATACCGAGAAAAAGCAGTTATCAACATTATTATTTATTACTAATAACTATGCATGTTTTCATTATTAATGTAAATCCTTTTTATTGCTTACTTTTCAGATATATTAAAAAATAAAAATTTTAAATTTTAAAGATAACTCTAGATTCTAGAATCTCGATTATAGAGATATAAATAATTAAAAATTAATTACTTTGTAACGAAAGCAGTATGTCAACCAGTTATTGTTGGAAGTATTTTGATGTTCATCCTAAGGATAACAGTAAATGTATTTGTAAATTATGTAAAGCCACCATATCAAGAGGTGGAAAATCTGCAAAAAGTTATACCACGTCAAATATGTTGAACCACATTAAGAAAATTCATTCAGATGAAGCAAAAGCTGAAACGGATAAGCTGAAAAGGCAATATGATTTGGTCACAGCCAAGTACTTCAGAAGCAAGTTGCAGCAACTATGAGCCTCCAAAAAAAGTTCAACCAACTATACAATCAGTTTTAGAAAAGAGTAAAATTTGGAATATTAACGATCACAAGTCCCAAGAGATACATTATTTGATAGGAGAAATGATAGCTGTTGATATTCAACCATATTCTTTAACATCTGACATTGGGTTACAAAGGCTTATTGCAAAACTCTGTCCTAATTACAGAATTCCATCAAGAAAATATTTCACAGACAAAATAATCCCGGATATATTTATGAAAGTAAAAGCAAAAATTCAGACATCGCTCGATGAAATTAGCAGTCTTTCTTTGACCACAGACATTTGGACAGCTTCAACAAATAATGCTCCATTTCTGAGTGTGACATGTCCATTGGCTTTCAGATGAGTTTGAACAATGTAGAGCTGTGCTTAGAGTTGTTCCTTTCCCTGGTTCACATACAGCTGAAATAATAAGTGAACAACTACACATTGTTCTGAATGAGTATAAGATCTCCAACAAAATTTTTCTTGTACTACGAGATTCCGCCGCAAATATGGTTGGTGGTATGAGGGAGTGTGGTGTACAGTCACTATCATGTTTCATACACACATTGCAACTTTCAGTAAATGAATCAATATTTTCGCAAAAGGCTGTGAGCAATATAATTGCAATTAGCAGAAAAATAGTCTCACACTTTAATCATTCTCCATTAGCGATTAGCAAATTAACCGAAATCCAGGAGCAGCTTAAATTAGACAAACATAAACTGATTCAAGATGTGTCCACTCGTTGGAATTCAACATATTATATGCTGAAAAGAAATTTAGAACAGCGAAAAGCTCTTATAATGTATGCTGTTGACAATAACATTCCAACTTTATCAAGTTACCAATGGACAATTATTGAAAAAGTTGTCCAGTTATTAAGTCCATTTGAAGACATCAGCAAAGAATCAAGTAACAGAACATCAACTATATCAATGATAATCCCTACAATATTAGCTCTCAGATTATTTCTATTAAAAGCTACCAAACATACTGGTGAATTTAGTGGAATTATTTCAACTGTTGAAGAATTCAGTGCATCAATTGAAAAAAGATTTGCATCATCCGTAAATGAAAAATTTCTGTGCTTGGCTACTTTTCTCGATCCCAGATTTAAATTGAAATTTCAAAAGGATGACATTAAAGAAGACACTATTAAGAAATGGGTTATAGATATTGTAGAACATCAATCTGAGATAGATTCTATTGAAAGTCAAACAGGAGACAGCTCTTCTAATGACGATCAAGATAATGAAAGTGTACCTAAAACTGTTTCCCTTTCAAAACTGTTAGATGATTTTGAGTCAAATAAGCCTATGAAAATAAATTCAGACTTAGACGTTGCAAGTGCAACAGATGTGCAACCCAAACTCAAGAGGAGTAAATCTGTTACTCGTAGATGCGCAAAGGAACTGGATCAATATTTAACTATACCAACACTTCAAAGAAGCGAAGACCCATTTCTTTGGTGGAAAAAGACACGGGAGACTTTACCAATATTGAGCAATTTGGCTTCAAAATATTTAAGCGCACCACCATCATCTGTTGAGAGTGAAAGACTCTTTAGTACAGGTGGTAACATCTATGAACCTACAAGGAATAGGCTGTGTTCTGAAAATGGGGAAACTCTTATGTTTCTCCATTATAACTTAAGAGTATTGAACTTTAAATACTGATGAGCTTGAGAGCTGAGATAGAAGACAACATGAATTGAAGAGACAAAAGTATACACAGAAAACAAGGAAAGCTGTCAAAATTTAGTAGTATTTTTTATGCAATTTGTATGTATGTATTTGTATTAACAATGAGTCAATTATAATATGTTAATGTTTCATAATTTATGAATGATTTCTTAAGTAAGTAAAAAAAAAAAAAAAAAAAAAAAAAAAAAAAAACGAAAGCCATAATAGCAGCCAGACACAAAATGACTAACAATTTTGAAAATTATTTTGGTATTGTTATTTGTTACTGTATCGAAGCTATCTGATGATTAACTTGGCAGTTATGAAATGGTCTTGTAAAGGTTGGTTTGTTCTGCTAGATTTAAACAATCGGCCGATTAATCATGTGAATAGCCGATTACCGATTAATCGGTAATATGGCCGATTAATCGGTGCACCCCTAATTATTATTATTATTGCAGATTTATTATAGCCCGCATAACACCTTCATTTTATTTCATGGGGGAGGAGGGTAGTAGTTTATCAGCAATTGGAATTTGTTTATGTAAAGTTCACCTTTCGTTTCGCAACTATTAGATGACTCTATTGTAGAGGAATTTTATTTTCCTCCTTTTGTAACTACGTGGCCATACCCAAAGCTTTGAGCTCCCCAAAAAGCTTGTGTGGGGCAGTCACATATCTGGGCTCTTTTAATAAGGAGTTACATTTCTATGCTCTTATAACAAGGTTTAGAGGCCATAGCTTCTTGATCTGTTTTTTTTTTTTATAAAGTGTACATTTTTTGTGCCAAGTGTACCCTTTTTTTTCTTTTTAAGTGTACTTTGCATGCTTTCTGTTTCTTCGTATATTCGTAAGTATATATGTTTATATTGGAGTAGCATACGTTTTATGTAAGTATAACTTTGTTTTGTTGTACCACACACACAATAATCTAGTTTGATAATAACAAGCATCATTCATATCTATCTATATTCGAGTAAAACGGCCGAATAAATATATCTCTGTTTATTAGGCAATTGTGAAACATAGAAACATCTTTCCTATGTTTCCTTCTAAATCTCTTCTATCTAAAAGGTGTTTACAAAGATCTATTCATTGACGTAGACTTTGTAATCGTTCCTTTGTCAAAGGCAGAGGAGGCAGGGGAGGATTTAACATTACATAAATATAATATATTGTAAATGGGCCATCGTCTTATATATATATATATATATATATATATATATATATATATATATATATATATATATATATATATATATATATATATATATATATATATATATATATATATATATATATATATATATATATATATATATATATATATATATATATATATATATATATATATATATATATATATATATTATATTTTATTGATAAAGCGACATTTATTTGGCGTTTTTGACTCTGATTCATTGCAAAAAAGTCGTACTTGCAGGTAAGAATCAGAGTATAAAAACGGAAGTGAGAAGGATTTTCATAGCTCCGAATAAAAAGTTGGGGGAATTAAGAAATTAGAGCGAAAAAAGGGGGGTTCATATATTCTCTCAATCGGACAGTAAAATAAAATTCCATTTCAGTTGCTCTTCGCATTTCCTGTACACCTTATGTTGGGCCCCCAAGTCTTGTCTTGATCCCCAAGTTATTAATACGCGAAATATACTACTAGTAGAGGCCCTACTTTTTAAAATTAGTCCTCACTATTATCAGTATCCAAAATTTCAGTAAATCTTAGATGATACATACATACGATTTAAATTTATTAGCTACGAAGTCTATTAGAATCACAGTTAAAAATATTTAACTGACAATTAACTAATGAAAACTGAATTTTCTACTAGGAATTACTAGGTTTATATTACAACTTACAGATTTAATAATCATTACAGTTTGCCTGGGAACAATTACAGAGTAGACCTCTAAAATAAAATAGTAAGAAATATTTGCTACTATATCTGGAATAAGAAATTAACCCAACTTCCAAGTAATAGTAGTAACAATTTGAAGACCACGGTAATTCCTAAAGGCAGCATTCCTGCAGAGAATAGCACTAGAACAAGCATAACTAATGTTTGTAAGGTTTAGTAGAAGTGGAATGACAAAAAGATTACCTCTAAGCCTGAGGTTTTTAAAGAGCATGTAGAGTATTCATAGTATTGCGACTAAATTAATATTTTTAAGCGTTATTCTTTTTAAATAATTAGACCAGATTTCTATATCAATAAGCTTAAATGAAAGTATGTAAAATCTTTTTTTTTAATCTGTCCAAAAAAGAAAAAAAGGAACATATTCTCCTTTGCCTTTTTAATCACCACCATTTTTAAAATTGCCAATGAATCTAACTCGTAAATATCCATGTCACTAACATATTTTTAATAAAATTAGAATTATTTCCTTTATCTTTTATTCAGTACTTTTTATATAACAAAGAAGTAACCTTCAATAAACACAATGAATATCTATAAATAATTTTTAAAACTAATGTTTTTGAACTGACCAGGATAATTTAATATGAAGCGTATTATATTAATTACATTTGCAACAACGACACGAGGAAAATAATAATAAATAAATGACAATAATAATCCATATACATAAACTAAGCACATGAAATTAAGTGATAAGATCTATTTATACTAAAAATTTAAGGAAGAGTATAATAAAAATAACTGAAAATATTTTAAATATATTTATTTTTTTTCTCTAAAAAAAATAATCTCTCCTTTCCTAAAATACTGGCGATTTATTTTCAAGACAATACTCATTTGTATTGCTTCACATTACTTAAATTATAAATTTATAATCTAAAATAATACAAAATAAAACTCTTAAATATTTGAATCTAGGTTTGTTATTATTTTAAAAAACTTATAAACAAATGACTAAATTTGTGGTTAAAACTTCGAGATCATTCCTAATTTACTAAATTTTTGACCACAAAAAGAAAAACAAAAGAAAAAAGAAAACTATTCAATAATAATAATAATAATAATAATAATAATAATAATAATAATAATAATTACTTCAATTCACACGATACTTCTATATCACTTGTACTTCTAGAATCTGTTAATATTAAATCACCATTTCGTTCATTATGAAACAAATTTGAATTTGTTACAGGCGTTGGAAGAATATTTTCCACAATTAAAGTTCCTAACATTAAACGAACAGTTCCAGACACTTCTCCTTCTTCATCTAATGTCCATAAAGTGTCCCGTAATGAAGGATATAACTGCATGAATTTAAACAACACTAAAAAAAAGGGAAAAAACCGACTATCATTAATGAAATTAAATAATTTATCAATATATATATATATATATATATATATATATATATATATATATATATATATATATATATATATATATATATATATATATATATATATATATATATATATATATATATATATATATATAATATATATATATAACAATGAAATAATAATAATAAAGTTACAGACAAAACTAAACTAGCACCTAAAAACCTAAAAGACTAAAATTTTACTGCAATAGTCTTACTAACTTTAAGTTTATAGGATAAATAATTTGCTAAAAAATTAATAATTAAAATCGTAATAAAACATTACAACACTTAAATGACATAATGTGTAATATGCAATGTAAAATGAAAAAAGATCTTATATCAAAATCAGAATAACAAGTTAACTACGGTTGTGAAGATCACAAGAAAACTTGAATCAAGATTCTCCATCTTTAAAAATATCACAAAAAAATGCAAATAAATATTATTAAAATTTAGCCTACCTTTGCACATGCTTAATGAAATAGGATAAGACAATCCTAAATATTCTCCTGGAAGCAACTGTGACGTAAGCATATAAAGTAAAGATATAGTATGCCCTTGACGTCTACATATAGGTCTGACATATAAGGTGTCAAGAGTATCACACAAGTATTTCTCTTCCCCACCCCAAACACTTGTTCCTGAAATAATAATAATAATAATAATAATAATAATAATAATAATAATAATAATAATAATAATAATCCATTATTATTGTTAAATCTAAGAAATATGCAAAATACAATCATGCAAATTAGTTCAATTCTCAGACAACTGAGTTGAATAGAAAATGTCAGAAAGAACATTGCTCTAATATACTGTAGTAAAATATATATATATATATATATATATATATATATATATATATATATATATATATATATATATATATATATATATATATATATATATATATATATATATATATATATATATATAATAATAAAGAACGATAAATCATATGTTCATTGTTCAGTTTGGAATTCATTGGCTTATATTAACGAGCTTGATGGTGACATTTTTTGGGGGTCACCAGGATGGTTAGTGTTTCTAGTGTTAAGACAAGAGTACTCTATATTCGTTCAGAGACAATGGTTCGAATCTTAGAGTGTACACTTTTTTTTCTTTTTTAAGTTATATATATATATATATATATATATATATATATATATATATATATATATATATATATATATATATATATATATATATATATATATATATATATATATATATATATATATATATATATATATATATATATATATATATATATATATATATATATATATATATATATATATATATATATATATATATATATATATATATATATATATATATATATATATATATATATATATATATATATATATATATATATATATATATATATATATATATATATATATATATATATATATATATATATATATATATATATATATATATATATATATATATATATATATATATATATATATATATATATATATATATATATATATATATATATATATATATATATATATATATATATATATATATATATATATATATATATATATATATATATATATATATATATATATATATATATATATATATATATATATATATATATATATATATATATATACTACAATATAAAACGTTAAAATCCATAAAATTCTTTACAAAATTTTTTAAGTTAAATTTTAATCTAAATATTATCAAATAAAATATTAAAATTACTTTAAAAAAAAAAAAACACACACACACACACACACGCTTCACAGCGCCCTTATATTAAATAAAGAAATTCATTCATAATTTCAGGATTAACAATTTTGTTAAAACTCTCTCGTCTAATAATTCTGAACCATTACTTAAATAAGACTATTAAAATTACTTAGCGTCTTGTTTTGAACTTGAACAGCTCAAAATTTTATGGAAACTTAATTTGATAAATTTAAAGAAAATTAAGGAATTACTACTATAATATATATATATATATATATATATATATATATATATATATATATATATATATATATATATATATATATATATATATATATATATATATATATATATATATATATATATATCGTCGCTGTGAAATCAAATCGGCATATCTGCAAAATTTGAGTTTTTGAGTTTTTGGTGTCAAAAGATTCCTTTTTTTCCCGTCTATTTTTATGTCGAACCGGCATATCGTATAGTTGAATAAAAATCCGTCAGATGGCGTTGGGCCGGTATGCATTTACATGTAAAAAGCCCATTTGCGTAAACTTTAAAGCGCTCAGGTGAAAAATATGAATTTTGCAGATATGCCAGGTTTGATTTCACAGCGACGATATATATATATATATATATATATATATATATATATATATATATATATATATATATATATATATATATATATATATATATATATATATATATATATATATATATATATATATATATATATATATATATATATATATATATATATATATATATATATATATATATATATATATATACATATACTAAAAAAAAACTGACCAAGTTAATTTTCCAAGTTTGTGTTAAATTACAATTTAAAGTACTAAGCAGTACAAAAAAATCAGCATTTAATATTTCCTTCATACTGTAACGTTTTGTCTTTCTTGGTTATTTTATTTAAATCATGATTTTTTTTGCACTACTTTCGACTTTAAATTACAATTTAATACAAACTTGGAAAACTGACTTGGTCAATTTTGCCAGTACACCCCCGATATATATATATATATATATATATATATATATATATATATATATATATATATATATATATATATATATATATATATATATATATATATATATATATATATATATATATATATATATATATATATATACCTTTTAGTTTAAGGGAGCACATTCCCACTGGCCTATTATTCTGCCACAAGAGATAAGCAGGATCGTTTAGAGGGCAACATCCGTATGGTACTTCCTCTTCAGATTCGTCAGCAGAATAATCAAGTTGTGTTAATGTTAACATAATAAGTCTCTCCCATAAACTATCAATCTGCAAAAAAAAAAAAAAAATATATATATATATATATATATATATATATATATATATATATATATATATATATATATATATATATATATATATATATATATAATATATATATATATATATATATATAAAAGCAAATTATTAAATTACCGATTTAATCGGTCTGAACTTAGAGAATAATTATTAATTTTTTACACAGTATGTAAGTTCCCTCACTGTTTTTAATTGTAGTTTTGCTGGTTGTGGTGAAAAACATAACCAGTAGAAATTAAGGATGGGCCGGATAGTGAATTTGCTGGATAACCAGATACCAGATAAGAGGCAAATTTCAAAAATAAGATACCACATATTCGGCCGGATATTCCTTGAAATTCACATTAATTGCTAATTTAACTTATATATATATATATATATATATATATATATATATATATATATATATATATATATATATATATATATATATATATTATATATAATATAATATATATATATATAGGGTGGCCACCTCTTAAAAAAAAAAAAAAAATTTCCAAGTAAAAAAAAAAAAAACATTAGTTGAAAGTAACTATTGACAGCACACATGAAATGTCATTCAATACTATTTTAAGTTATGTTTTAAAAATTACATTATCCAAATTTTTAGACGTCATTGTCTGTACACTCTTCGAGTCATATTCTGAGGACTGCCATGTCTTAACGGGCCATGTCAGGTGGAACAGTGGCTATCTCTCGCAAAATAAAAACTTTAAAGGCGTCAACGATTTGTGGTTGATAAATATACACTCGTAATTTAGTATCCCACAGAAAACAATCACAAGGAGTGAAGTCAGAGAACCCCGACATTGGCATACAATGAGATCAGCCGGTCTGGAAACTTAAAAATTGCTATGATCTTTGAGCAGTATGTGCTGTAGCTACATCTTTCTCAAACAACACACTGCGTAATCCTCTAAGGTTGAATTAGAGGCAAAAGTTTGAGCGAAGAGTTCAGGTTTAGAAGGTAAAACAGCAGGTGTGCCGTCAGATGATACTAAAAGAGGGAAAGAAGGAGAAGCAAAGTTAGAGTTGACATTTTTTGCAAAATGCCAGAAAGAGCGTGAGGAAGAGGAACCAGAAAGATTGCAATTTCTACGGAGAAATGAGTTTTTAGTGTTACGAAGGATAGATTCTGCACGATTCCGGAATGAAATATAAGTTGCGTGAGTTTCTGGAATCTGAAGACGGCGGTAATCCCTGAAGGCAGCATCCCTGCGACGGATAGCGCGAGAACAAGCAGAGTTAAACCAAGGTGTGTTAGGTTTAGTAGAAGGGAAAGAAAATGGAATGTACGTCTCCGTGCCATAGGGAATCACCTCGGTTATGCGTTCAGCACACTCCGAGGGACCCCTCTCTCGAAAGCAATAATCATTCCACTGGAAATCAAAAAAGTATGACCGCAAGTCCGACCAACTTGCGGCACCAAAATTCCACAAACGTTTCCTTTCAAAATATATATATATAAATATATATATATATATATATATATATATATATATATATATATATATATATATATATATATATATATATATATATATATATATATATATATATATATATATATATATATATATATATATATATATATATATATATATATATATATATATATATATATATATATATATATATATATATATATATATATATATATATATATATATATATATATATATATATATATATATATATATATATATATATATATATATATATATATATATATATATATGTTCTGGGAAATACATGGGGAGAATGAAGGCAGTTTAAAATTCCTTTCTAAATTTTAAGTGACTTTAATAACAGTCCAAGGAAATATTTCTAGAACATTGTTACACTTTTGGGTGCTTTAATTAACAAATAACTTTTAAATTATTAATATTGTGAAATGAGAAAATTAATAATGTTACAATTATTTATTTTGTCAGTTAATTCAACCAAAAAACTTGTTTTTACAAATTATATATGTCATAGCACATTTTAAATTACAATGCACTGTGAAAAACATCCATAATTATATGTAATGAGTAAACAACTGATTTTCAAGAAAACATCTAATATGTGAAGAAAATAGTATTTTTCTTTTGAAAATCTCAAGGAAATCTTCCAAACAATTGCCGAATCAACAGACTTTTAACACTGTTATAAAAAAAATATATAAAAAGATTTAACTTTCCTCTTCTTAAATTTTCAATCCAAAACTTGAGGTTCATCAAATTTAGTTACATCTATAACTCAACTTCTGAAAAAACAAATTGAGTTTGCTTGCCTTGTTTTCCAATCAATAAAGACCTTCACTTATCTTGGAGTTTCTCAAAATCAATTGCCCGAGAGTTGAGAAAATACATCAGATATTCAAAATGGTCACTTTGCCAGATTCATCATTATTCTTCTTCAAGTATCTTACGTTTTCAACACAGTTAAGAATTTCAGAACAAACTAACTTTAAAATAAAACTTTGACAACAATTTCTATCATGTAGGGTTTCATTTTTAACTTTCACAGTTGCACTTACATTTTTTTTTTTTTAAACCAATTTTCAAAGTTGCCAGTACATTGCATGAATATTATTATAATCATTCAAGAGGAAATAAAACAAATTTTGGAGATATAGATTCTGAATTTGTAGATTCATACAAGAAACCTGTAGTAATTTAGAAGACATCAGAATGGTGCTCTTTACATTCCAGTTCTCCACTTTCGTTTATATATATATATATATATATATATATATATATATATATATATATATATATATATATATATATATATATATATTATATATATATATATATATATATATATATATATATATATATATATATTCAAAAACTAACCATGACCCAACCGGCTTTAGCACTTGAAACATTAAGAACATTCTCTACATGATGCCAACTGCTATTCAACCACAAATATTTATCTGGAAAGAAAAAAAATCTATCATTACAAGCTATCTATTACGTAGAAGTTCTGAAACAATACTTTATAAATAGAAAACGTTTAAAAATGGATCAAATAAAGTTAATGAATGGCGCTTATAAAATAAAATTAATCGTCGGCTTATACTCCTTTTTTGAAATTACCTTGATTAAATCAACAAAAAAAAATTTAAATTTGATTAAAGGCATGATATGTAATCCAGTTAGAGTTTGGTTCTACATTGCTATCTTTCAAAGATTTCAAAATGTCAATCTTCGAGATATATATATATATATATATATATATATATATATATATATAATATATATATATATATATATATATATAATATATATATATATATATATATATATATATATATATATATATATATATATATATATATATATATATATATACGGTATATATATAATTTTTGGATTGAATTATAGTTTTTCCAATTCTGATGGATTTCATGCATGCATCGAGGCAAACATAGAAATCCAATGTAAAAATTTTAATTTAAGAACAGTTTAACTTATCATTGGCAAAATAGTAAAGGCAAAAAAGAATTTAAATGTCAAAAATATACTTGTATGTTAATTAAGGGAATTAATGAATTGTTATATATATTTCTGATTTAGTTTATATTGCTACGCATAAAATTAGAACAACCAACTATGTCAAAATCCTAATATTTACATTACCACCCAACTAAATTTTGTAGTATATATACCGTTGTTTCTCATAATAAAATTCAGTATTCTAATTGACTTCAAATAATTATGAAGACGGGACTCTCAATTTGGTTTGGTATGTTATGTTTTTGTATATATCTATTTACTTTATGATTATTGTTATTGTTGTTATTATTAATCATTATTATTATTTATTTGTAGATCTGCTTTGTCAGTTGAATAAAGCCTAAAATTACTCCTAATTTCTTTTGGTTATTACATTTTATTCAACTGAACAAAATATGGAGAGAGGACTTCGGCCTGAGAAACTAGAAGTTCTTCCTACGTCTCCTGAGGCTCCTAGAGTCTTCAAGCATTGGTTGTATGTGTTTACTCGTTTTAAAGAAACTATTGAGGCCTCGGAGAATGCTTACTTGGGGATTTTGGCGAACTCTTTATCTTCCGAGAATTTTGAAATTATCGTTGACTGTACTACTTTCGATGAAGCCTTGAATACTCTTAAAGATGCTTTTATTAAGCCTGCTAATGAAGTTGTCGCTCGGCATCATTTGTCTACGCGAAAACAAACATCTAGTGAGACTATTGATGAATATCTGAGAGCCCTTTATAAACTAAGCATAGATTGCAACTTTCGATCTGTTTCTGCTGAAGCATATAAAAATGAATATATTAGAGATACTTTCATAACTGGGTTTAAACTCTCAACAGATTAGGACTAGACTCTTAGAAAATAAGTCTTTGGATTTAACTAATGCTGTTAACCAGGCAAGAATTTTGGAGATTGCTTTTAGAGATTCTCATTCTTATCAGGAGAGTTCAGACATCTCAAGTTCTGCTCAAGTTATTGAACTGGAGGAAACTAAAGTTGCTACTACTGGAGATGTATGTGCAGCCTCTGATTCCAACATTAGAAAGATTCAGTGTTATTTCTGTGGGGGTGATCGACATTCTCGCTCTGTATGTCCTGCTCGAAATGCTACCTGTCGAAAATGTCGGAAGCTCGGACATTATGCCAGAGTATGTAGGAGCAAAACTGGCAATGCGGTTTCTGCTTTCTCAGTACTTGCATGTGTTCCTGATGTCCTTAAGAAGTCTTTCATTGATGTGACTCTGCATGGTGAGAATGTTAACGCTCTTATTGACACGGGGAGCTCGGAGAATTTCGTGTCTGAAGCTATTGTTCATCGCCTCAAAATTTCTACTTCTTCTTATTCTGGTGTCGTTTCCTTGGCCTCGTCAAGTTATCAATCTGTCATTGATAAAGTTTGTTACTGTGATATAAAAGTTAGAGGCAGGCTTTATTCTCGAATCAAGCTATTGATAATGAAACAATTATGTACTGATGTAGTGTTGGACCTTCCTTTTCTGGCGAAACATTCAAATATCAACTTGTGCTATGACGGACCCGAACCCTCTCTTGACATTTGTGCTTTAACTGCTCTGTCAATAACTCCACCTAGGGTATTTTCCAGTTTGTCTTCAGATTGTCGTCCAATAGCAACTAAATCAAGAAAGTTTGGAGTTAAAGATTCTGACTTCATCAGATCAGAGATTAATCGATTATTGTCTGAGAATATAATTGAGAACAGTCAATCCCCATGGAGAGCGCAAGTTTTAATTGTCAATCAACGAAACAAAAAAAAAAAAAGGCGTCTTGTAATTGATTATTCTCAAACTATTAACAGGTTTACTTACCTTGACGCCTATCCTCTACCTAGTATCGATGATTTAGTAAATAAAATAGCCAATTATAAATTTTTCAGCACCATAGATTTAAAAAGTGCTTATCACTTGGTTCCGCTATTGAAAGAAGAAAGACATTATACTGCTTTTGAAGCGAATGGACGACTATATCAATTTAAGAGATTAAGTTTTGGGTTAACGAACGGAGTAGCTTGCTTTCAGAGAATTATGGATGAAATTATACGCAACTATAATCTTTCAGGAACTTACGCCTATCTTGATGATGTGACTATTTGTGGAATTACTAAAGAAGAACATGACAAGAATCTGCAGAAATTCTTTGAAGTGGCGAAACTCTTAAACATGACCCTTAACGATGACAAATGTGTTTATTCTGCTGAATCTGTGCGTTTGCTCGGATACGAAGTACGATTTAACGAATTAAGACCTGATCCAGAACGACTTGACCCTTTAAAACATATGCCTCTGCCTGACACTAAAAGAAGTCTCTCTCGTCTTATAGGATTGTTTGCTTACTACTCCCGGTGGATTCCTCGTTATTCAGAAAGAATTCGACCATTAATTGATGCCTCCTTGCCTTTGGATGAACGTGCAAGAGCCGCTATCTCCGACTTAAAAGAGGCTATTCTTACTTCGGTGAAAATGAAGATAGACGATCATCTCCCTTTTACTCTGGAAACTGATGCTTCTGAAGCTGCCATTGGGGCTACTCTGAGTCAGGAAGGATGTCCTGTAGCATTTTATTCAAGATCTCTCACTCCCTCAGAGAGGAAACATTCCTCTATAGAAAAAGAAGCCTATGCTATAATAGAGTCCATCAGAAAATGGCACCATTTCTTGGCTGCTAGGCATTTCTCTTTAATTACAGATCAGAGATCCGTCTCTTTTATGTTTAGTACTAAGCAAAGGAGCAAAATTAAGAATGACAAAATTCTCAGATGGAAGACTGAATTAATGCCTTATTCATTTGATATAACTTATAGACCTGGAAAGTTCAATATTGCGGCTGATGCTCTTTCTCGAGGTTCTTGTGCTGCTACACTTACTTCAAAACTGTCAGAACTTCACAGTGCTCTTTGTCACCCTGGTATTACGCGACTTCTTCATTTCGTTCGTAGTAGGAATCTTCCATACTCAGTAGAAGATATTAAGAAAGTAACATCCTCTTGTCCTATTTGTTGCAGAGTTAAGCCTAAGTTTTACAAACCTGCTTCTGAAGAATTGATACATGCTATGCGGCCGTTTGACAGACTCAGTATGGACTTCAAAGGTCCTTTGATCTCTTCTAGTTCAAACAAATATCTGCTGATTATTGTTGATGAGTTCTCCAGGTTTCCGTTTGCCTTCCCGTGCAAGAACACTTCAGCAGAGACTGTTATAGGCTGCCTCACTTCTTTATTTTCTATTTTTGGTTTGCCTACTTATATACACTCAGATAGAGGGTCTTCTTTCATGTCTTCGTCTCTAAAGACTTTCCTTTTCCGCCATGGTATCTCAAGCAGTCGATCAACTCCTTATCATCCAACTGGTAATGGCCAATGTGAAAGGTTTGTGGGAATCATTTGGAAGACTATTACTTTGGCTCTAGAATCTCGGAATATTTCTCTTCATAATTGGGAATCTGTATTACCAGATGCTCTTCATTCTGTAAGATCTCTTTTATGTACTGCCACTAACGCTACTCCCCATGAAAGGTTGTTCTCTTATCCTCGACGAACTTCGACCGGTTTAGGATTACCTACATGGCTTTCTTCACCAGGACCTGTGCTGCTGAAGAAAGTATACTCGGCAGAAGCTTGACCCTTTGGTGGAAGAAGTTCGACTCTTGGAGGCCAACCCCCAGCATGCCCTTGTCAGATTTCCTAATGGGAGAGAAGAAACTGTATCTACTGAGGATTTGGCTCCTGCTGGAAGATTGACACCTGAATCTAACAAGGACTTCTCACCTTCTGGAGGATCGCCCTCAGACCAATCTTCGGGGGATTTCAGTGTGGATCAGACGGTGCCTGATGATTCTAATCCTTCTTTCCCTGTAGCTGTCGATCTGGAAAGGACGGAGCCTCATGATGCTGAATCTGGTCTACGTCGATCTTCTCGTGTTCGGCGCCCTGTGGATCGCTTAAATCTTTGATTCGCCTTTATTTCTGATTTAGTTTATATTGCTACGCATAAAATTAGAACAACCAACTATGTCAAAATCCTAATATTTACATTACCACCCAACTAAATTTTGTAGTATATATACCGTTGTTTCTCATAATAAAATTCAGTATTCTAATTGACTTCAAATAATTATGAAGACGGGACTCTCAATTTAGTTTGGTATGTTATGTTTTTGTATATATCTATTTACTTTATGATTATTGTTATTGTTGTTATTATTAATCATTATTATTTATTTGTAGATCTGCTTTGTCAGTTGAATAAAGCCTAAAATTACTCCTAATTTCTTTTGGTTATTACATGAATAAAAGTAAAAGGTGGGCAATTACTGTATCTATTGGAAGAACGATATCCCAAAAGTAAAAATATGTACACAAATCGTATTCAAAAAAACAAGTCATCATATTATTTGGCTGAGCCAATAATGTGTGCTATTGTGTTAATATATAATTCAGTTCAAGAATTTGAAAATATTTATTGATGATTATTTTTAAATCAGAAAATCAGAAAAACTTTATTCATCAAAAATAAATTTTTTTACAATAATGTTCAAAATAAAAATACTAATATATTATTAATATTTGTAACTGAAAATAGCTGCTGAGTTAACGTGTTCGTCCTATTAGCCCGCATTTTGTTTAATATATTATTATATTCACAGAAAAATATGCATTATATTATTAGCAAAGTATACATCAAATCAAATTAAATCTAAAAATGTTGTATACCTAAATGCATAGTACAAAAAAAATGGTAACGGCATTTAAATGACTAAATGTAGCAATGACTACTATAACAAATACCAATATCAGCAATCATTATGGTGCTAATAATAATAGTAACACTACTACTACTACTACTACTAATAATAATAATAATAATAATAATAAATCAATATTAAACATCAAAAACAAAGAAGAGTTAAAATTCAACAATATTCAAATGGGTAGTGAGTTTTTGTAAATATAGTAAGATGATTTGGGAAATAAAATGAAAAACACTGAAAATTATTTTAACATTAACATTGAAAAGGCTCATAAGCATGAAAATATGTAAATTAATTTCCGTAAAGATATAATCCTATACCAACCATTATTGTCCGAATAAACCAGGATTCCTTTTTCTTCTTCATTAGTGGCTTCCTGATTTTCTATGCCTAACTCAGGAAACAAGCATTCACCTGGAACTCCAATGGCAAGACCTCTGATATAAATTTCCTTGTCTTTTCTATTTTAAATATATATATATATATATATATATATATATATATATATATATATATATATATATATATATATATATATATATATATATATATATATATATATATATATATATATGGTAATATTGCTTAATGGAATGATTAAATGCTACTGTTTTTGCTTGCGTTGCAGAAAGAATAGCAAGAATAATAATGCACCTTCATGAGCTAGTATGGTATATTAAAATGTTTATTTTATAGAAGAAAATTTAACTTGGAAGAGCTGTAATAAATAATCATATTCATATTTGACAGCAATAATAACACAATGAAGTAATTAACAGTAATGGATTAACTTGTTGCAATCTAATGGAGTAAAATTGTATAGTATCAAACTATCATGAATACAGTAGGAGGCACTTTGGACAACTATAATGACCTGTGGAAATGGGTAAGTACGGTATATTAAAAGGTCAAATTAAATGGTATTAAAATGCAATATATATTAATTTTTAAGATATTTTTAAGAGTTGGAGAAAAAAAAAATGTTATTACTACGCTGTCAACAGGCATGGTTTTTAAGCTTAGGTTTGGTTGTGGAATACCAGTTTGCGTACAACAACCTAAGGTGATAATACACACGGATTAAATAGATAGCAAGGCAAAAGATAATGTTTAAACATTACTGTTATTTCATTTCACAATTTGATTAAGGAATAAATATTTATATGTTGATTTAAAATGTAAATGCAACATAATAATTGTTTTTATTATACTTTGTAATATATATATATATATATATATATATATATATATATATATATATATATATATATATATATATATATATATATATATATATATATATATATATATATATATATATATATATATATATATATAGTGTGGGCTGAAATTTTTAAAACAAAAAGTCAGGTGTTCTAGTACCTGGCTTTAGATGTAAAAAACACACTACCAAAAAAAAAAAAGAAAAAAAAAAAAAACGGTGTTAGTCATTTATAGTCATCCCACTTGACCTAAGTTCAAAAGGTTAAAAAATCTAGTATTTTATCGGAATAATGGTACAAAAATGTCCATAACTTTTTTACTATTCATGCTAAAAACATGATCTTTCTATCAAATAATGCAGAATTTAATTTTAAACAAATGTTATTGAATAACTTTTTCTTGTAAAGCTAATAGTTTTCCTTGTATTTCCAAAAAAAAATTATTTTTACTGAAAATTTAAAAAAAAAAATTTGTATAATGTCAAAATGTGACAACTTTAATATCAGTTTGCTTATTTTTTCAGAGCTTTTTATTATTATTAGTTGAAATTTAATTATAAAATTATGTGTACAAGAAATTCTGTAAGTAAATTTCTAATTAATGAATGCTATAAAGCTTCCGAAGAATTTCCACCAGGAAGACTGCCAACCTTAAAGCAGGTATTGGAAAGATGCCTTTTTTTCAAAGAGTATAGAACAGAAAATGTTCAAAGAGAAGTTAGTGAAGAGCTTTATAATTTATGGATAAAGTATAATGTTTACCCCATATTAAATAATCACCTAAAAGAGTTTTCAAGACTTTTGAATTATGATAAGAAAAAACAAGGTCCTAAATTTAAATTGGATGCTTCAAAGTTTACAGAAAATTCAAACAAATTATTTGACATATTTCAAAAAGAGCATAAAATTCTAAGCAGCTGCAGAAAGAAAATATTTGCAAAAAATAGATGATCATAAGTTTTATGAGATGAGTAACTGAGTATGTTAAATGGAAACTACCTACTTATTTTAATTTTATGAATTATAGATATTGGTAAAACACATTTAATTAAAGTATCAAATAATAATAATCAAAATATTGTTTTAATTTAAATAACATTTTGAATGTAATCTCTTATAAAGAATGAAATCTATCATAGTCTTAGTCAACAATGGTTATCAAATTTTGATGCTTTCATTAATTGCACATTTTTTAAATTTTAATGAGGAGGATCCAGAAAACTGAATTTATGGACCATTTTTTTACAGGACCAAAAAACTGTCAGAAGGGGCTAATTCCCCCTTTGAAAGTGATTTGCCAACATTTTCAAGATTGTTGATAGGTGTCACATGAAAAATCTTTTTCTCAGTAACCATTCAGAATTATGAAAAACTATATGCAGATTTGGAGTCAGCATAGACTAATATAAAATTGATGGAAAAAAAGATAATGAAAAAAATTACCCCCGCACAAAAGACCCCCTAACTCTTATTATTGTTGTTCAACATTAAATGATTGAGTGGTCATATCTAAGTAACCATTTGGAATTATGAAAAACAAATTACATATTTGGAATCATGAGAAAATTTGCTATAAGATTTCAAAAAATTTTAAAAATCCAAAAAAAAAAAAAAAAATGCATGGCATACACACAATGCACTTTCTCCAAGGTCATTCAACGTGTTACTTAAAAAGTCTTTTTCTCGGGAACCGCTTCGAGTTTTAAAAACTAATTGCAGATATGGAATCGGCATAGATTTTACTCTAAAACTGATAAAAAAAAGTTTACTAATAATTTTCACCCCTAAAAAGGACAAACATTCAGTTGGAGGGCCCCTTTATACACATATGATATGTTTAAATCTTCATTTTGTTCTTAAACTTTGTTTTTAATAGTAGTAATTTTTAACCTGAAGCACTAATTAAGTGTCATTAACTTTTTCTTCCCTTTTCCCCATTATCAACTCTAACAATTTCTTTGATTTAAAACTTTATCCTTTAAATTTAAATTATTAATTTAAATATGTAGATGTGAATAAAAAAAGAAAATCAGTGTGACTGACTGATTCTTTGCCTTGGTGTTGTAATATGAGGAAAGTGCTGAAGAGTTGGCTGGTAGGAAATGCTGTCACAGATCAATTTACAACAATATATTATTTGGTGTCAATAAAATTATTTAACAATATAAAAGAATTAACTTGCGAATGGTGATAAAGTTGTATGGTTTATAATTTTACAAAATTTTAAGCAGAAAGAACATTATGGGAGTAAATAGATGATAAACAAGGTTGTTTTCTGATGAAAAAAAAGGCTGTGGAGAATTTTAAATTTTCTCCAATAATTATTATATGTGATTAACATGGTTTTGACATGAGATAAGCTGATAAGATTAATTAATTGCTTAAAGCGAGAGATACTATTATGTGAATTAATATAAATGAAAGCAAGTTAAAAATATTTGAACCATATGTTACAACATAAAATAACTGGTAATACCTCATAACTCATTAGTTATTTCATATCAATTTGTAATATATTGGTATAAATATGAGAATAAATTAAATCCAAACAATAATCACAGAAATTACCTCTCTTCCTATCTATTACAAAAAAAAAAAAAAAAAAAAAAAAAAAAATGGGCTATTTTTATTTCTTTTGTAACAATTCCAAATAAAACTATAAAATCTTATTAAATTTAAAGGTAAAAAGTATATAAAAATGAAGTACAATGAAACAATTACACAAATATGAAGATTAAAAGAATTTCAATTTTAAACTTCACTTACAAACT
>SEYY01005515.1:0-16937 GCA_009176605.1 Armadillidium nasatum
TGGCGCAACAGTTAAAACAGATAGCGGAACAGATGAAGAAGCGGATGGTGAAGATGCAGGATCTGCAGGTGGCGCAACAGTTAAAGCAGATAGCGGAACAGATGAAGAAGCGGATGGTGAAGATGCAAGGATCTGCAGGTGGCGCAACAGTTAAAGCAGATAGCGGAACAGATGAAGAAGCGGATGGTGAAGATGTAAGATCTGCAGGTGGCGCAACAGTTAAAGCAGATAGCGGAACAGATGAAGAAGCGGATGGTGAAGATGTAAGATCTGCAGGTGGCGCAACAGTTAAAGCAGATAGCGGAACAGATGAAGAAGCGGATGGTGAAGATGCAGGATCTGCAGGTGGCGCAACAGTTAAAGCAGATAGCGGAACAGATGAAGAAGCGGATGGTGAAGATGTAAGATCTGCAGGTGGCGCAACAGTTAAAGCAGATAGCGGAACAGATGAAGAAGCGGATGGTGAAGATGTAAGATCTGCAGGTGGCGCAACAGTTAAAGCAGATAGCGGAACAGATGAAGAAGCGGATGGTGAAGATGCAGGATCTGCAGGTGGCGCAACAGTTAAAGCAGATAGCGGAACAGATGAAGAAGCGGATGGTGAAGATGCAGGATCTGCAGGTGGCGCAACAGTTAAAACAGATAGCGGAACAGATGAAGAAGCGGATGGTGAAGATGTAAGATCTGCAGGTGGCGCAACAGTTAAAGCAGATAGCGGAACAGATGAAGAAGCGGATGGTGAAGATGTAAGATCTGCAGGTGGCGCAACAGTTAAAGCAGATAGCGGAACAGATGAAGAAGCGGATGGTGAAGATGTAAGATCTGCAGGTGGCGCAACAGTTAAAGCAGATAGCGGAACAGATGAAGAAGAGGATGGTGAAGATGCAGGATCTGCAGGTGCGCCAACAGTTAAAACAGATAGCGGAACAGATGAAGAAGCGGATGGTGAAGATGTAAGATCTGCAGGTGGCGCAACAGTTAAAGCAGATAGCGGAACAGATGAAGAAGCGGATGGTGAAGATGCAGGATCTGCAGGTGGCGCAACAGTTAAAGCAGATAGCGGAACAGATGAAGAAGCGGATGGTGAAGATGCAGGATCTGCAGGTGGCGCAACAGTTAAAGCAGATAGCGGAACAGATGAAGAAGCGGATGGTGAAGATGCAGGATCTGCAGGTGGCGCAACAGTTAAAGCAGATAGCGGAACAGATGAAGAAGCGGATGGTGAAGATGCAGGATCTGCAGGTGGCGCAACAGTTAAAGCAGATAGCGGAACAGATGAAGAAGCGGATGGTGAAGATGTAAGATCTGCAGGTGGCGCAACAGTTAAAGCAGATAGCGGAACAGATGAAGAAGCGGATGGTGAAGATGTAAGATCTGCAGGTGGCGCAACAGTTAAAGCAGATAGCGGAACAGATGAAGAAGCGGATGGTGAAGATGCAGGATCTGCAGGTGGCGCAACAGTTAAAACAGATAGCGGAACAGATGAAGAAGCGGATGGTGAAGATGCAGGATCTGCAGGTGGCGCAACAGTTAAAGCAGATAGCGGAACAGATGAAGAAGCGGATGGTGAAGATGTAAGATCTGCAGGTGGCGCAACAGTTAAAGCAGATAGCGGAACAGATGAAGAAGCGGATGGTGAAGATATAAGGATCTGCAGGTGGCGCAACAGTTAAAGCAGATAGCGGAACAGATGAAGAAGCGGATGGTGAAGATGCAAGGATCTGCAGGTGGCGCAACAGTTAAAGCAGATAGCGGAACAGATGAAGAAGCGGATGGTGAAGATGTAAGATCTGCAGGTGGCGCAACAGTTAAAGCAGATAGCGGAACAGATGAAGAAGCGGATGGTGAAGATGCAGGATCTGCAGGTGGCGCAACAGTTAAAGCAGATAGCGGAACAGATGAAGAAGCGGATGGTGAAGATGCAGGATCTGCAGGTGGCGCAACAGTTAAAGCAGATAGCGGAACAGATGAAGAAGCGGATGGTGAAGATGTAAGATCTGCAGGTGGCGCAACAGTTAAAGCAGATAGCGGAACAGATGAAGAAGCGGATGGTGAAGATGCAGGATCTGCAGGTGGCGCAACAGTTAAAGCAGATAGCGGAACAGATGAAGAAGCGGATGGTGAAGATGCAAGGATCTGCAGGTGGCGCAACAGTTAAAGCAGATAGCGGAACAGATGAAGAAGCGGATGGTGAAGATGTAAGATCTGCAGGTGGCGCAACAGTTAAAACAGATAGCGGAACAGATGAAGAAGCGGATGGTGAAGATGTAGGATCTGCAGGTGGCGCAACAGTTAAAACAGATAGCGGAACAGATGAAGAAGCGGATGGTGAAGATGCAGGATCTGCAGGTGGCGCAACAGTTAAAGCAGATAGCGGAACAGATGAAGAAGCGGATGGTGAAGATGCAGGATCTGCAGGTGGCGCAACAGTTAAAGCAGATAGCGGAACAGATGAAGAAGCGGATGGTGAAGATGCAGGATCTGCAGGTGGCGCAACAGTTAAAGCAGATAGCGGAACAGATGAAGAAGCGGATGGTGAAGATGTAAGATCTGCAGGTGGCGCAACAGTTAAAGCAGATAGCGGAACAGATGAAGAAGCGGATGGTGAAGATGCAGGATCTGCAGGTGGCGCAACAGTTAAAGCAGATAGCGGAACAGATGAAGAAGCGGATGGTGAAGATGCAGGATCTGCAGGTGGCGCAACAGTTAAAGCAGATAGCGGAACAGATGAAGAAGCGGATGGTGAAGATGCAGGATCTGCAGGTGGCGCAACAGTTAAAGCAGATAGCGGAACAGATGAAGAAGCGGATGGTGAAGATGTAAGATCTGCAGGTGGCGCAACAGTTAAAGCAGATAGCGGAACAGATGAAGAAGCGGATGGTGAAGATGCAGGATCTGCAGGTGGCGCAACAGTTAAAGCAGATAGCGGAACAGATGAAGAAGCGGATGGTGAAGATGCAGGATCTGCAGGTGGCGCAACAGTTAAAGCAGATAGCGGAACAGATGAAGAAGCGGATGGTGAAGATGCAGGATCTGCAGGTGGCGCAACAGTTAAAGCAGATAGCGGAACAGATGAAGAAGCGGATGGTGAAGATGTAAGATCTGCAGGTGGCGCAACAGTTAAAGCAGATAGCGGAACAGATGAAGAAGCGGATGGTGAAGATGTAAGATCTGCAGGTGGCGCAACAGTTAAAGCAGATAGCGGAACAGATGAAGAAGCGGATGGTGAAGATGCAGGATCTGCAGGTGGCGCAACAGTTAAAACAGATAGCGGAACAGATGAAGAAGCGGATGGTGAAGATGCAGGATCTGCAGGTGGCGCAACAGTTAAAGCAGATAGCGGAACAGATGAAGAAGCGGATGGTGAAGATGTAAGGATCTGCAGGTGGCGCAACAGTTAAAGCAGATAGCGGAACAGATGAAGAAGCGGATGGTGAAGATGCAAGGATCTGCAGGTGGCGCAACAGTTAAAACAGATAGCGGAACAGATGAAGAAGCGGATGGTGAAGATGTAAGATCTGCAGGTGGCGCAACAGTTAAAGCAGATAGCGGAACAGATGAAGAAGCGGATGGTGAAGATGCAGGATCTGCAGGTGGCGCAACAGTTAAAGCAGATAGCGGAACAGATGAAGAAGCGGATGGTGAAGATGTAAGATCTGCAGGTGGCGCAACAGTTAAAGCAGATAGCGGAACAGATGAAGAAGCGGATGGTGAAGATGCAAGGATCTGCAGGTGGCGCAACAGTTAAAGCAGATAGCGGAACAGATGAAGAAGCGGATGGTGAAGATGCAGGATCTGCAGGTGGCGCAACAGTTAAAGCAGATAGCGGAACAGATGAAGAAGCGGATGGTGAAGATGTAAGATCTGCAGGTGGCGCAACAGTTAAAGCAGATAGCGGAACAGATGAAGAAGCGGATGGTGAAGATGCAGGATCTGCAGGTGGCGCAACAGTTAAAGCAGATAGCGGAACAGATGAAGAAGCGGATGGTGAAGATGTAAGATCTGCAGGTGGCGCAACAGTTAAAGCAGATAGCGGAACAGATGAAGAAGCGGATGGTGAAGATGCAGGATCTGCAGGTGGCGCAACAGTTAAAGCAGATAGCGGAACAGATGAAGAAGCGGATGGTGAAGATGCAGGATCTGCAGGTGGCGCAACAGTTAAAACAGATAGCGGAACAGATGAAGAAGCGGATGGTGAAGATGCAGGATCTGCAGGTGGCGCAACAGTTAAAGCAGATAGCGGAACAGATGAAGAAGCGGATGGTGAAGATGCAGGATCTGCAGGTGGCGCAACAGTTAAAGCAGATAGCGGAACAGATGAAGAAGCGGATGGTGAAGATGTAAGATCTGCAGGTGGCGCAACAGTTAAAGCAGATAGCGGAACAGATGAAGAAGCGGATGGTGAAGATGCAAGATCTGCAGGTGGCGCAACAGTTAAAACAGATAGCGGAACAGATGAAGAAGCGGATGGTGAAGATGCAGGATCTGCAGGTGGCGCAACAGTTAAAGCAGATAGCGGAACAGATGAAGAAGCGGATGGTGAAGATGCAGGATCTGCAGGTGGCGCAACAGTTAAAACAGATAGCGGAACAGATGAAGAAGCGGATGGTGAAGATGTAAGATCTGCAGGTGGCGCAACAGTTAAAACAGATAGCGGAACAGATGAAGAAGCGGATGGTGAAGATGTAAGATCTGCAGGTGGCTCAACAGTTAAAGCAGATAGCGGAACAGATGCAGAAGAGGATGGTGAAGATCCAGGATCTGCAGGTAGCGCCACAGTTAAAAGAGATAGCGGAACAGATGAAGAAGCGGATGGTGAAGATGTAAGATCTGCAGGTGGCGCAACAGTTAAAGCAGATAGCGGAACAGATGAAGAAGCGGATGGTGAAGATGCAGGATCTGCAGGTGGCGCAACAGTTAAAACAGATAGCGGAACAGATGAAGAAGCGGATGGTGAAGATGCAGGATCTGCAGGTGGCGCAACAGTTAAAGCAGATAGCGGAACAGATGAAGAAGCGGATGGTGAAGATGTAAGATCTGCAGGTGGCGCAACAGTTAAAGCAGATAGCGGAACAGATGAAGAAGCGGATGGTGAAGATGCAGGATCTGCAGGTGGCGCAACAGTTAAAGCAGATAGCGGAACAGATGAAGAAGCGGATGGTGAAGATGCAGGATCTGCAGGTGGCGCAACAGTTAAAGCAGATAGCGGAACAGATGAAGAAGCGGATGGTGAAGATGTAAGATCTGCAGGTGGCGCAACAGTTAAAACAGATAGCGGAACAGATGAAGAAGCGGATGGTGAAGATGTAAGATCTGCAGGTGGCGCAACAGTTAAAGCAGATAGCGGAACAGATGAAGAAGCGGATGGTGAAGATGTAAGATCTGCAGGTGGCTCAACAGTTAAAGCAGATAGCGGAACAGATGCAGAAGAGGATGGTGAAGATCCAGGATCTGCAGGTAGCGCCACAGTTAAAAGAGATAGCGGAACAGATTAAGAAGCGGATGGTGAAGATGTAAGATCTGCAGGTGGCGCAACAGTTAAAACAGATAGCGGAACAGATGAAGAAGCGGATGGTGAAGATGCAGGATCTGCAGGTGGCGCAACAGTTAAAGCAGATAGCGGAACAGATGAAGAAGCGGATGGTGAAGATGCAGGATCTGCAGGTGGCGCAACAGTTAAAGCAGATAGCGGAACAGATGAAGAAGCGGATGGTGAAGATGCAGGATCTGCAGGTGGCGCAACAGTTAAAGCAGATAGCGGAACAGATGAAGAAGCGGATGGTGAAGATGCAGGATCTGCAGGTGGCGCAACAGTTAAAGCAGATAGCGGAACAGATGAAGAAGCGGATGGTGAAGATGTAAGATCTGCAGGTGGCGCAACAGTTAAAGCAGATAGCGGAACAGATGAAGAAGCGGATGGTGAAGATGCAGGATCTGCAGGTGGCGCAACAGTTAAAACAGATAGCGGAACAGATGAAGAAGCGGATGGTGAAGATGCAGGATCTGCAGGTGGCGCAACAGTTAAAACAGATAGCGGAACAGATGAAGAAGCGGATGGTGAAGATGTAAGATCTGCAGGTGGCGCAACAGTTAAAGCAGATAGCGGAACAGATGAAGAAGCGGATGGTGAAGATGCAGGATCTGCAGGTGGCGCAACAGTTAAAGCAGATAGCGGAACAGATGAAGAAGCGGATGGTGAAGATGCAAGGATCTGCAGGTGGCGCAACAGTTAAAGCAGATAGCGGAACAGATGAAGAAGCGGATGGTGAAGATGCAGGATCTGCAGGTGGCGCAACAGTTAAAACAGATAGCGGAACAGATGAAGAAGCGGATGGTGAAGATGCAGGATCTGCAGGTGGCGCAACAGTTAAAGCAGATAGCGGAACAGATGAAGAAGCGGATGGTGAAGATGTAAGATCTGCAGGTGGCGCAACAGTTAAAGCAGATAGCGGAACAGATGAAGAAGCGGATGGTGAAGATGCAGGATCTGCAGGTGGCGCAACAGTTAAAGCAGATAGCGGAACAGATGAAGAAGCGGATGGTGAAGATGCAGGATCTGCAGGTGGCGCAACAGTTAAAGCAGATAGCGGAACAGATGAAGAAGCGGATGGTGAAGATGCAGGATCTGCAGGTGGCGCAACAGTTAAAGCAGATAGCGGAACAGATGAAGAAGCGGATGGTGAAGATGTAAGATCTGCAGGTGGCGCAACAGTTAAAGCAGATAGCGGAACAGATGAAGAAGCGGATGGTGAAGATGTAAGATCTGCAGGTGGCGCAACAGTTAAAGCAGATAGCGGAACAGATGAAGAAGCGGATGGTGAAGATGTAGGATCTGCAGGTGGCGCAACAGTTAAAGCAGATAGCGGAACAGATGAAGAAGCGGATGGTGAAGATGCAGGATCTGCAGGTGGCGCAACAGTTAAAACAGATAGCGGAACAGATGAAGAAGCGGATGGTGAAGATGTAAGATCTGCAGGTGGCGCAACAGTTAAAGCAGATAGCGGAACAGATGAAGAAGCGGATGGTGAAGATGCAGGATCTGCAGGTGGCGCAACAGTTAAAGCAGATAGCGGAACAGATGAAGAAGCGGATGGTGAAGATGCAGGATCTGCAGGTGGCGCAACAGTTAAAACAGATAGCGGAACAGATGAAGAAGCGGATGGTGAAGATGCAGGATCTGCAGGTGGCGCAACAGTTAAAGCAGATAGCGGAACAGATGAAGAAGCGGATGGTGAAGATGCAGGATCTGCAGGTGGCGCAACAGTTAAAGCAGATAGCGGAACAGATGAAGAAGCGGATGGTGAAGATGTAAGATCTGCAGGTGGCGCAACAGTTAAAGCAGATAGCGGAACAGATGAAGAAGCGGATGGTGAAGATGTAAGATCTGCAGGTGGCGCAACAGTTAAAGCAGATAGCGGAACAGATGAAGAAGCGGATGGTGAAGATGCAGGATCTGCAGGTGGCGCAACAGTTAAAGCAGATAGCGGAACAGATGAAGAAGCGGATGGTGAAGATGCAGGATCTGCAGGTGGCGCAACAGTTAAAGCAGATAGCGGAACAGATGAAGAAGCGGATGGTGAAGATGTAAGATCTGCAGGTGGCGCAACAGTTAAAGCAGATAGCGGAACAGATGAAGAAGCGGATGGTGAAGATGTAAGATCTGCAGGTGGCACAACAGTTAAAACAGATAGCGGAACAGATGAAGAAGCGGATGGTGAAGATGTAAGATCTGCAGGTGGCGCAACAGTTAAAGCAGATAGCGGAACAGATGAAGAAGCGGATGGTGAAGATGCAAGATCTGCAGGTGGCGCAACAGTTAAAGCAGATAGCGGAACAGATGAAGAAGCGGATGGTGAAGATGTAAGATCTGCAGGTGGCGCAACAGTTAAAGCAGATAGCGGAACAGATGAAGAAGCGGATGGTAAAGATTTAAGATCCGCAGGTGGCGCAACAGTTAAAGGAGATAGCGGAACAGATGAAGAAGCGGATGGTGAAGATGCAGGATCTGCAGGTGGCGCAACAGTTAAAGCAGATAGCGGAACAGATGAAGAAGCGGATGGTGAAGATGCAGGATCTGCAGGTGGCGCAACAGTTAAAACAGATAGCGGAACAGATGAAGAAGCGGATGGTGAAGATGTAAGATCTGCAGGTGGCGCAACAGTTAAAGCAGATAGCGGAAAAGATGAAGAAACTGATAGTGTAGATGCAAGATCTGCAGGTGGCGCAACAGTTAAAGCAGATAGCGGAACAGATGAAGAAGCGGATGGTGAAGATGTAAGATCTGCAGGTGGCGCAACAGTTAAAGCAGATAGCGGAACAGATGCAGAAGAGGATGGTGAAGATCCAGGATCTGCAGGTAGCGCCACAGTTAAAAGAGATAGCGGAACAGATTAAGAAGCGGATGGTGAAGATGTAAGATCTGCAGGTGGCGCAACAGTTAAAACAGATAGCGGAACAGATGAAGAAGCGGATGGTGAAGATGTAAGATCTGCAGGTGGCGCAACAGTTAAAGCAGATAGCGGAACAGATGAAGAAGCGGATGGTGAAGATGCAGGATCTGCAGGTGGCGCAACAGTTAAAGCAGATAGCGGAACAGATGAAGAAGCGGATGGTGAAGATGTAAGATCTGCAGGTGGCGCAACAGTTAAAGCAGATAGCGGAACAGATGAAGAAGCAGATGGTGAAGATGTAAGATCTGCAGGTGGCGCAACAGTTAAAGCAGATAGCGGAACAGATGAAGAAGCGGATGGTGAAGATGTAAGATCTGCAGGTGGCGCAACAGTTAAAGCAGATAGCGGAACAGATGAAGAAGCGGATGGTGAAGATGCAAGGATCTGCAGGTGGCGCAACAGTTAAAACAGATGAAGAAGCGGATGGTGAAGATGCAGGATCTGCAGGTGGCGCAACAGTTAAAGCAGATAGCGGAACAGATGAAGAAGCGGATGGTGAAGATGTAAGATCTGCAGGTGGCGCAACAGTTAAAACAGATAGCGGAACAGATGAAGAAGCGGATGGTGAAGATGTAAGATCTGCAGGTGGCGCAACAGTTAAAGCAGATAGCGGAACAGATGAAGAAGCGGATGGTGAAGATGCAGGATCTGCAGGTGGCGCAACAGTTAAAGCAGATAGCGGAACAGATGAAGAAGCGGATGGTGAAGATGCAGGATCTGCAGGTGGCGCAACAGTTAAAGCAGATAGCGGAACAGATGAAGAAGCGGATGGTGAAGATGTAAGATCTGCAGGTGGCGCAACAGTTAAAGCAGATAGCGGAACAGATGAAGAAGCGGATGGTGAAGATGCAGGATCTGCAGGTGGCGCAACAGTTAAAGCAGATAGCGGAACAGATGAAGAAGCGGATGGTGAAGATGTAAGATCTGCAGGTGGCGCAACAGTTAAAGCAGATAGCGGAACAGATGAAGAAGCGGATGGTGAAGATGCAGGATCTGCAGGTGGCGCAACAGTTAAAGCAGATAGCGGAACAGATGAAGAAGCGGATGGTGAAGATGTAAGATCTGCAGGTGGCGCAACAGTTAAAACAGATAGCGGAACAGATGAAGAAGCGGATGGTGAAGATGTAAGATCTGCAGGTGGCGCAACAGTTAAAGCAGATAGCGGAACAGATGAAGAAGCGGATGGTGAAGATGCAAGGATCTGCAGGTGGCGCAACAGTTAAAGCAGATAGCGGAACAGATGAAGAAGCGGATGGTGAAGATGCAGGATCTGCAGGTGGCGCAACAGTTAAAGCAGCAGATAGCGGAACAGATGAAGAAGCGGATGGTGAAGATGCAGGATCTGCAGGTGGCGCAACAGTTAAAGCAGATAGCGGAACAGATGAAGAAGCGGATGGTGAAGATGCAAGATCTGCAGGTGGCGCAACAGTTAAAGCAGATAGCGGAACAGATGAAGAAGCGGATGGTGAAGATGTAAGATCTGCAGGTGGCGCAACAGTTAAAGCAGATAGCGGAACAGATGAAGAAGCGGATGGTGAAGATGCAGGATCTGCAGGTGGCGCAACAGTTAAAGCAGATAGCGGAACAGATGAAGAAGCGGATGGTGAAGATGCAGGATCTGCAGGTGGCGCAACAGTTAAAACAGATAGCGGAACAGATGAAGAAGCGGATGGTGAAGATGTAAGATCTGCAGGTGGCGCAACAGTTAAAGCAGATAGCGGAACAGATGAAGAAGCGGATGGTGAAGATGCAGGATCTGCAGGTGGCGCAACAGTTAAAGCAGATAGCGGAACAGATGAAGAAGCGGATGGTGAAGATGCAGGATCTGCAGGTGGCGCAACAGTTAAAGCAGATAGCGGAACAGATGAAGAAGCGGATGGTGAAGATGCAGGATCTGCAGGTGGCGCAACAGTTAAAACAGATAGCGGAACAGATGAAGAAGCGGATGGTGAAGATGTAAGATCTGCAGGTGGCGCAACAGTTAAAACAGATAGCGGAACAGATGAAGAAGCGGATGGTGAAGATGCAGGATCTGCAGGTGGCGCAACAGTTAAAGCAGATAGCGGAACAGATGAAGAAGCGGATGGTGAAGATGCAGGATCTGCAGGTGGCGCAACAGTTAAAGCAGATAGCGGAACAGATGAAGAAGCGGATGGTGAAGATGCAAGATCTGCAGGTGGCGCAACAGTTAAAGCAGATAGCGGAACAGATGAAGAAGCGGATGGTGAAGATGTAAGATCTGCAGGTGGCGCAACAGTTAAAGCAGATAGCGGAACAGATGAAGAAGCGGATGGTGAAGATGTAAGATCTGCAGGTGGCGCAACAGTTAAAGCAGATAGCGGAACAGATGAAGAAGCGGATGGTGAAGATGCAGGATCTGCAGGTGGCGCAACAGTTAAAACAGATAGCGGAACAGATGAAGAAGCGGATGGTGAAGATGTAAGATCTGCAGGTGGCGCAACAGTTAAAGCAGATAGCGGAACAGATGAAGAAGCGGATGGTGAAGATGCAGGATCTGCAGGTGGCGCAACAGTTAAAGCAGATAGCGGAACAGATGAAGAAGCGGATGGTGAAGATGTAAGATCTGCAGGTGGCGCAACAGTTAAAGCAGATAGCGGAACAGATGAAGAAGCGGATGGTGAAGATGCAAGGATCTGCAGGTGGCGCAACAGTTAAAGCAGATAGCGGAACAGATGAAGAAGCGGATGGTGAAGATGCAAGGATCTGCAGGTGGCGCAACAGTTAAAGCAGATAGCGGAACAGATGAAGAAGCGGATGGTGAAGATGCAGGATCTGCAGGTGGCGCAACAGTTAAAACAGATAGCGGAACAGATGAAGAAGCGGATGGTGAAGATGCAGGATCTGCAGGTGGCGCAACAGTTAAAGCAGATAGCGGAACAGATGAAGAAGCGGATGGTGAAGATGTAAGATCTGCAGGTGGCGCAACAGTTAAAGCAGATAGCGGAACAGATGAAGAAGCGGATGGTGAAGATGTAAGATCTGCAGGTGGCTCAACAGTTAAAGCAGATAGCGGAACAGATGCAGAAGAGGATGGTGAAGATCCAGGATCTGCAGGTAGCGCCACAGTTAAAAGAGATAGCGGAACAGATTAAGAAGCGGATGGTGAAGATGTAAGATCTGCAGGTGGCGCAACAGTTAAAACAGATAGCGGAACAGATGAAGAAGCGGATGGTGAAGATGCAGGATCTGCAGGTGGCGCAACAGTTAAAGCAGATAGCGGAACAGATGAAGAAGCGGATGGTGAAGATGCAGGATCTGCAGGTGGCGCAACAGTTAAAGCAGATAGCGGAACAGATGAAGAAGCGGATGGTGAAGATGCAGAATCTGCAGGTGGCGCAACAGTTAAAGCAGATAGCGGAACAGATGAAGAAGCGGATGGTGAAGATGCAGGATCTGCAGGTGGCGCAACAGTTAAAGCAGATAGCGGAACAGATGAAGAAGCGGATGGTGAAGATGTAAGATCTGCAGGTGGCACAACAGTTAAAGCAGATAGCGGAACAGATGAAGAAGCGGATGGTGAAGATGCAGGATCTGCAGGTGGCGCAACAGTTAAAACAGATAGCGGAACAGATGAAGAAGCGGATGGTGAAGATGCAGGATCTGCAGGTGGCGCAACAGTTAAAACAGATAGCGGAACAGATGAAGAAGCGGATGGTGAAGATGTAAGATCTGCAGGTGGCGCAACAGTTAAAGCAGATAGCGGAACAGATGAAGAAGCGGATGGTGAAGATGCAGGATCTGCAGGTGGCGCAACAGTTAAAGCAGATAGCGGAACAGATGAAGAAGCGGATGGTGAAGATGCAGGATCTGCAGGTGGCGCAACAGTTAAAGCAGATAGCGGAACAGATGAAGAAGCGGATGGTGAAGATGCAGGATCTGCAGGTGGCGCAACAGTTAAAACAGATAGCGGAACAGATGAAGAAGCGGATGGTGAAGATGTAAGATCTGCAGGTGGCGCAACAGTTAAAACAGATAGCGGAACAGATGAAGAAGCGGATGGTGAAGATGCAGGATCTGCAGGTGGCGCAACAGTTAAAGCAGATAGCGGAACAGATGAAGAAGCGGATGGTGAAGATGCAAGGATCTGCAGGTGGCGCAACAGTTAAAACAGATAGCGGAACAGATGAAGAAGCGGATGGTGAAGATGTAAGATCTGCAGGTGGCGCAACAGTTAAAGCAGATAGCGGAACAGATGAAGAAGCGGATGGTGAAGATGTAAGATCTGCAGGTGGCGCAACAGTTAAAGCAGATAGCGGAACAGATGAAGAAGCGGATGGTGAAGATGCAAGGATCTGCAGGTGGCGCAACAGTTAAAGCAGATAGCGGAACAGATGAAGAAGCGGATGGTGAAGATGCAGGATCTGCAGGTGGCGCAACAGTTAAAACAGATAGCGGAACAGATGAAGAAGCGGATGGTGAAGATGCAGGATCTGCAGGTGGCGCAACAGTTAAAGCAGATAGCGGAACAGATGAAGAAGCGGATGGTGAAGATGCAGGATCTGCAGGTGGCGCAACAGTTAAAGCAGATAGCGGAACAGATGAAGAAGCGGATGGTGAAGATGTAAGATCTGCAGGTGGCGCAACAGTTAAAGCAGATAGCGGAACAGATGAAGAAGCGGATGGTGAAGATGTAAGATCTGCAGGTGGCGCAACAGTTAAAGCAGATAGCGGAACAGATGAAGAAGCGGATGGTGAAGATGCAGGATCTGCAGGTGGCGCAACAGTTAAAGCAGATAGCGGAACAGATGAAGAAGCGGATGTAAAGATGTAAGATCTGCAGGTGGCACAATAGTTAAAACGGCCTCGATGGCTTAATCTTCGGGTGCGGCTTCTTCCTCTGTTCCGATATCTGTTGCAGGGTTTGAATCTTCCGTTTCGAAAATCCTGCAACATCACGTCCCTTTCATTCTTCATCTGTTCCGCTGTTTTAACTGTTGCGCCACCTGCAGATCTTACATCTTCACCATCCGCTTCTTCATCTGTTCCGCTATCTGTTTTAACTGCTTGCGCCACCTGCAGATCCTGCATCTTCACCATCCGCTTCTTCATCTGTTCCGCTATCTGCTTTAACTGTTGCGCCACCTGCAGATCCTGCATCTTCACCATCCGCTTCATCTGTTCCGCTATCTGCTTTAACTGTTGCGCCATGCAGATCTTAAATCTTTACCATCCGCTTCTTCATCTGTTCCGCTATCTGCTTTAACTGTTGCGCCACCTGCAGATCTTACATCTTCACCATCCGCTTCTTCATCTGTTCCGCTATCTGCTTTAACTTTTACGCCACCTGCAGATCCTGCATCATCACAATCCTCTTCTTCATCTGTTCCGCTATCTGTTTTAACTGTTGCGCCACCTGCAGATCCTGCATCTTCACCATCCGCTTCTTCATCTGTTCCGCTATATGCTGCTTAATCTGCGCCACCTCTGCAGATCTTGCATCTTCACTCCGCTTCTTCATCTGTTCCGCTATCTGCTTTAACTGTTGCGCCACCTGCAGATCTTACATCTTCACAATCCGCTTCTTCATCAGTTCCGCTATCTATTTTAACTGTTGCGTCACCTGCAGATCTTTCATCTTCACCATCCGCCTCTTCATCTGTTCTGCTATCTGTTTTAACTGTTGCGCCACCTGCAGAACCTGCATCTTAACCATCCGCTTCTTCATCTATTCCTCCATCTGCAGACACTGCATCTTCCACATCCACTTCTTGTTCTGTTCTGCCATCTGCAGACACTTCATCTACATCTTCCGCTTCCGCTTCTTCATCTGTTCCGCTATCTCCTTTAACTGTTGCGCCACCTGCAGATCTTACATCTTCACCATCCGCTTCTTCATCTGTTCCGCTATCTGCTTTAACTGTTGCGCCACCTGCAGATCTTGCATCTTCACCATCCGCTTCTTCATCTATTCCGCTATCTGCTTTAACTGTTGCGCCACCTGCAGATCTCTGCATCTTCACCATCCGCTTCTTCATCTGTTCCGCTATCTGCTTTTAACTGTTGCGCCACCTGCAGATCTTACATCTTCACATCTCCTTTCTTCATCTGTTCCGCTATCTGCTTTAACTGTTGCGCCACCTGCAGATCTTACATCTTCACCATCCGCTTCTTCATCTGTTCCGCTATCTGTTTTAACTGTTGCGCCACCTGCAGATCCATCCTTCCATCCGCTTCTTCATCTTTTCCGCTATCTGCTTTAACTGTTGCGCCACCTGCAGATCTTACATCTTCATCATCTGCTTCTTCATCTGTTCCGATATCTGTTTTAACTGTTGTGCCACCTGCAGATCTTGCATCTACACTATCAGTTTCTTCATCTTTTCCGCTATCTGCTTTAACTGTTGCGCCACCTGCAGATCCTGCATCTTCACCATCCGCTTCTTCATCTGTTCCGCTATCTGCTTTTAACTGTTGCGCCACCTGCAGATCTTACATCTTCACCATCCGCTTCTTCATCTGTTCCGCTATCTGCTTTAACTGTTGCGCCACCTGCAGATCCTGCATCTTCACCATCCGCTTCTTCATCTGTTCCGCTATCTGCTTTAACTGTTGCGCCACCTGCAGATCCTGCATCTTCACCATCCGCTTCTTCATCTGTTCCGCTATCTGCTTTAACTGTTGCGCCACCTGCAGATCTTACATCTTCACCACCATCCGCTTCTTCATCTGTTCCGCTATCTGCTTTAACTGTTGCGCCACCTGCAGATCCTGCATCTTCACCATCCGCTTCTTCATCTGTTCCGCTATCTGCTTTAACTGTTGCGCCACCTGCAGATCTTACATCTTCACCATCAGCTTCTTCATCTCTTCCGCTATCTGCTATAACTGTTGCGCCACCTGCAGATCCTGCATCTTCACCATCCGCTTCTTCATCTGTTCCGCTATCTGCTTTAACTGTTGCGCCACCTGCAGATCTTACATCTTCACCATCCGCTTCTTCATCTGTTCCGCTATCTGTTTAACTGTTGCGCCACTGCAGATCTTACATCTTCACCATCCGCTTCTTCATCTGTTCCGCTATCTGCTTTAACTGTTGCGCCACCTGCAGATCCTGCATCTTCACCATCCGCTTCTTCATCTGTTCCGCTATCTGCTTTAACTGTTGCGCCACCTGCAGATCTTGCATCTTTACCATCCGCTTCTTCATCTGTTCTGCTATCTGCTTTAACTGTTGCGCCACCTGCAGATCTTACATCTTCATCATCTGCTTCTTCATCTGTTCCGCTATCTGTTTTAACTGTTGCGCCACCTGCAGATCTTACATCTTCACCATCTGCTTCTTCATCTGTTCCGATATCTGCTTTAATTGTTGCGCCACCTGCAGATCTTACATCTTCACTATCCGATTCTTCATCTGTTCCGCTATCTGCTTTTGTTGCTGCAGATCTGTTCTGCTTTTAACTGTTGCCACCTGCAGATCTTACATCTTCACTATCCGCTTCTTCATCTTTTCCGCTATCTGCTTGAACTGTTGCGCCACCTGCATAACCTGCATCTTCACCATCTGCTTCTTCCTCTGTTCCGCTATCTGCTTTAACTGTTGCGCCACCTGCAGATCCTGCATCTTCACCATCCGCTTCTTCATCTGTTCCGCTATCTGTTTTAACTGTTGCGCCACCTGCAGATCCTGCATCTTCACCATCCGCTTCTTCATCTGTTCCGCTATCTGTTTTAACTGTTGCGCCACCTGCAGATCTTACATCTTCACCATCCGCTTCTTCATCTGTTCCGCTATCTGTTTTAACTGTTGCGCCACCTGCAGATCTTACATCTTCACCATCCGCTTCTTCATCTGTTTCCGCTATCTGCTTTAACTGTTTGCGCCACCTGCAGAACCTGCATCTTAACCATCCGCTTCTTCATCTGTTCTTCCACATCCACTTCTTGTTCTGTTCTGCTATCTGCTTTAACTGTTGCGCCACCTGCAGATCCTGCATCATCACAATCCGCTTCTTTATCTGTTCCGCTGTCTGTTTTAACTATTGCGCCACCTGCAGATCTGCTTTAACTGTTGCGCCATCTGCAGATCCTTCATCTTCACCGTCCACTTCTTCATCTGTTCCGCTATCTGCTTTAACTGTTGCGCCACCTGCAGATCTAACATTTTTACCATCCGCATCTTCACCATCCGCTTCTTCATCTGTTCCGCTATCTGTTTTAACTGCTTGCGCCACCTGCAGATCCTGCATCTTCACCATCCGCTTCTTCATCTGTTCCGCTATCTGCTTTAACTGTTGCGCCACCTGCAGATCTTACATCTTCACCATCCGCTTCTTCATCTGTTTCGCTATCTGCTTTAACTGTTGCGCCACCTGCAGATCTTACATCTTCACTATCCGCTTCTTCATCTGTTCCGCTATCTGCTTTAACTGTTGCGCCACCTGCAGATCTGCTTTAACTGCATCTTCATCCATCCGCTTCTTCATCTGTTCCGCTATCTGCTATAACTGTTGCGCCACCTGCAGA
>SEYY01005516.1:5000-10000 GCA_009176605.1 Armadillidium nasatum
AGGCCTACTTTGAAGTTTTGAAGTTTCTTTTCAGCTCCAAATTTAGTCTCTTAATTTTTAGTTAAGAAGATCCTTTAAGTTAAAGAAGTTGCAGGACAATGTATTGCAAAAAAAAAAAAAAAAAAAAAAAAAAAAAAAAAAAAAAAAAAAAAAAAAAAGTTTTTTTTTTTTATTTTTTTGCTTTAATGTTTTATTTTCATAAGCTTCTATCAACTTTCATGTTTATCTTAAAATATTAAAACATTATTTTGTTAGACACTCAATTGTCTCAGCATTATAGTGTATATAATTAGCAATTCACTTACCACTATAACAGACACAAACACATATATCATTAAGTTATTATATACAAAATTATTGATGTACATGATTTAATAGACAGTCGAAATGCTATAGTTTCAAAAATGCTACTTGCATATTTATATGTTTTTTGGGGTAAAAGGATATTTAAAATATCATAGCATTTTTTGTGAAGATAAAAAAATTTCACTACTTTGATCAAAGCTTCTGTATTGGAACCAGAAAAAAAATTTCAAAGAAAATATAGTAAAGGTGTGCTATCTTTGGAAGATTGTAAAGATTTCTTTTGATAACATGAAGGATCCATCAATTAGGTACTTTACCAAGTTGAGAAACAGAGTATATGATATATCTGTTCCTTGTGTTTTCCAGAATAAGTGAAATTTAAGAAAAATTACTTCTTAGGCATGTCACAATTTTAAAATCTTTTTATTTATTTTTCCTCACTTTTCAAGTCTAGGAAGTAATATTGTTCTAAAAAACTATATTTTGGGATAATGCCCAAAAATGTTATCTGACCAAAGGTTAGACCATCCTGAACTAATGAAGTTTAAGTCACAATAAAACTGAATACAGAAGTTGAAAAAATATAATCCTCATTCATACTAGATATCTAAAGAGTCAAAAATACTACTTAAAAACAGTTTAGGAAAATTTTCTGTTTTAAAGATTTTTAATGGATTTCCAATATATATATATATATATATATATATATATATATATATATATATATATATATATATATATATATATATATATATATATATATATATATATATATATATATATATATATATATATATACCAATTCGTTACTCTAAAACTAAAAACCTTGAAAAACAAAAATATTTGAACAAATTTCCTTATTTAAATAAATAGAAAATAGAATGCAAAATTCAATACAGAAATGACATTTTCTTGTGAGTTTTATTTCAATTAAATAAATTAATAGTCTTATATAAAAGTTTATCAATTAGGATTAACTTAAGTTTAAAGAAGAAAACTTTAATTTTGAAATTAACAATGAAGAGATATGCCAAGTAACCTTACCTTTATTTTATTTGCTAATTTTTTTTTGCATATGACCCAATGGTTCATACATTAAAATTATTTTGAACAAAAATTAATTTGTAAAAGTATTTTCTCTGAAAAAGTAATATATATATATATATATATATATATATATATATATATATATATATATATATATATATATATATATATATATATATATATATATATATATATATATATATATATATATATATATATATATATATATATATATAATTAATATTGATTATTAATGTTTTTCATATTCTTTGACTATTTAAATTCAATCTCAATTTGAATATTTATTTATTAAATGGACAAAATTATTCTTGGGCTTCATCATATTGTAAATATGGTGTCCAGTGTGATATTAATGAAGTTAGAGGTAGGTGGAACTATTATTGATTACACTAGGAGTATATTTAACAGTACAAAAATCTTACATTAACTGCAATTTTTAAGTGTCTTAATAAATATCCATAATTACCATTTCATTTACACTTCCTCAAATATAAAATTTTTTACTTACAGTATGACATTAGTTCAAAATTACAGACACTAAACATGAAACAATTAATCCTAAAGGGAGTAAATTTTCATCATTATCTCATACAAATGTTAACTCTAGTATTTAGCATTTACTAACACTGATATAGATGCATTGGCAGTATCAAAACCTTGTACATTAGCCATTAGTCATATGTAAAAATACTAGTGGAGAATAAACATTCCTCAACTAATCAGTCTTCATTACCTCTTAGCCAGAGGAAAAGATATTAGATTCTCTGCTGACCAAATAAAAGATATTCACAGAATCTAGGTTAGAAAGGATTAATCAAATGGAATTTCCAAATCAAGAGTGGAAAGTTTTAAAATCCTAGTCCAGCCACAGCCACACTTTCATTGAGTGGAAACATTTGTTTTGTAGTCTGATAAATGAAAATAAAAGGTTCCTTTTAACATAATGATAAAAAAAAAAAAAAAAAAATTAACATTATCTTTTTGTCTTTGAGAAAGTTTATAATAACAGTCACAGATATCTGAATTTATCAGTACTAATGTACTTTAATGGATAAATTTATACATACACTAAAAGGTGAAAATCAAATTTTATACATTTTTAAATAAACTCCATAATAAAAGTATTTATTTAAAATAGTTATTAAAATTAATGTAAATAACTGAAAACCTGTTAATGAATCATCAAAAAAAAAAAAAATATATATATATATATATATATATATATATATATATATATATATATATATATATATATATATATATATATATATATATATATATATATATATATATATATATATATATATATATATATATATATATATATATATATATATATATATATATATATATATATATATATATATATATATATATATATAGGTATTGGCAAGGGTAGTTTTTAAAACCTTAATTTTCACCAGGAAAATTTGGAAAAACTGAGAAAAAAAGTTGTTAGTAATATTGCAAAAAATCTGGAAAAAAACATAGAATAATTAAATTATTTAATTACAGTATTACTTGAACAATACTAATCAATTTCATACACCTCTCTAAATAATTTTTGTTATCTTAAAACAATCACTTGTACAAGTACATTAAAAAAAATAATAATTCACTTGCACAGCACCAATGATAGGGTACACAAAAAATTATACTAAATAAAAAATGTGTATTTTGCCCAACTGTAAAACCTCTGAGAATTATGTGCAGATTGGTAAAAAAATATAAAAGGTACATCAAATTTTTTCTGATTAGTTTTACCCCATTTTTGAACAACATTAATATTTTCTAAATACATTTCATTATTTTCAGTGCAAACATTTTTTTTTTTTTTTTTTTTTTTAATTTTTCCAGCAATGCAATTACAAAGATCATATGCTGGTGCTTCATTTAATTATAAAATTATCATCACTATTACCACTTCCAAATTTTACCATCACCATCACTATCTTATTTTCTTTAGTTTATTTATTTATATCTTTCTTCAAAATATTGCAATATTCTTGAACACAATTTTTTAAATTCATCTTCAGAATATCCCAACTCTACATTAAGCCCTTGGATTGTAGACAGTTTAGCTGCTTCATCCACCCTGTCATGTAAGATTATTCCTACATGACTTGGGATCCATATTATAACTATTTTTCTATTATTTAATTGATGTAATATACTATGTATTTTTTTGTATTATAAAATGTGTTGCATAGTCTGCTTCAATTGCTTTAACTTACAGATAAGGAATCAGTAAATATTGCTAACTTTGAATGTGGTTTAGACAGCAAATGATGTAAGGCTTTAGATATTGCATAAGCTTCTGCAGTAAATATGGAGCTATAATTAGGTAATAAAAACTGCATCATCACTTCATCATACAACACAGCACTACCTGTATTCTCACAATCCTTTGAGCCATCTGTAAAACAGATATGATATTTACTATCTTTCAATGCATCAATTTTTTCTTGAAATAATTTTTTAATATGCCCACTTCAGTATTCTTTTTTGACCACTTAAGAAGACCCAAATCAACAACAACATTCTTTGTTTTTCTCAAAAATATGAAAAAGTTGGGTAATTTATCCAATGGTAAATGGGATTCTTCAATTAGACTTTTCAATCTATTAATACAAGGCAGTGGTAGGCCTCTCTGCTCATAAAAATTATAATGAAAAAATTCTTCATACAACAATCTAACAGGATGTTCAATTTTTGACAATCTACTCAGAATATAACCTAGCCCCAACATATTCCTTCTTATATGCAATGGCATAATATATGCTTCAACCTCCAGATGCTCCACAATACTACTCTTTAGTGCACCAATGGCTATCCTGATGGATTGATACTGTATTTTATTGAGTATCTGAGATAATTCCTGAGAAAGAGTATTGTAAATAAAACCATAATCAATTTTTGTTCTTATTAATGTTCTATATAAATATAACAATAACTTTCTATCACATCTATACTTTTTACCCCAGATATATTTTAGAAGAGATTACTTTTTAACATCTTGATTTGATTTGATTAATATGTGCTCTCCATGTCAACCTTCTATCAAAGATTAAACCTAAAAATTTATGATTATTTTTAAACTGTATATTTTGATTATTTAGATTTAGGACTACATTTCCATCCACTTTCTTGTGTGTAAATACCATTGCTACAGACTTTGTTGCTGAGAAAGTTACTCCCCATCTAGACCAGTTTGATATGTCATTCAAAGTATGCTGCATCACCACATTAAATATTTCTTAATTTTTATGTTGATACCACATAGCCACATCATCAGCATATATAGAGAATTGCAAAGCAAACACTTACCTTTCATATTCTTAAAATCCTCTAAGTTCGATTGTTACATATTCAATATTTTTTTGGGGGACAGACCTAAGAAAATTTTTTGAATTGTCCAAAAAAAAGAATAAAAAAAAAACCTTCCTAAAAACGGGGAAATTTTTTTGAGTTATTGTTGTCATTTATTAAACTACTTCTTATATAAAACATTGAAATATGAAGATTATTCTACCAAAAAAATCCAAAATCAGGAATGTAGTTTCTTTCATAAAAAAAAAATGATTAAAATTTACTTTTGAGAATGGTTAGCTTTACCCTGTTTTATT
>SEYY01005516.1:12500-15000 GCA_009176605.1 Armadillidium nasatum
ATAATAAAGGTCAACATCAGTGAGGATTCAATGGAAACAATCGAAAATTTATATCTTATTGACTAATGTCCATATATAATTTATATAGATTACTCTCACAAGTTCTTACAAAATATACAAGTTAATGATTCTAATTTAATTACTAGAAAGTTAAATATTTAACGAAGTATATACTGTGTGTTAAATTTAAATTAACACGACTAGTTTATTTATCTTTCTGGTGTAGATTATTTCAAAGTTTTTTCTAAAAATTAATTACTCAATCTTAAACAAGTTCAGTTAATCGTAACTCCTTATAATAGTTCTGTGTTTCCGCAAAATAAGCTGAATTGTCTTTTTAAATACTCGACAGAGATCTGTATAGTTTAAACAACAGTAGTTTACATGTAATTCCTCGATAGAGGTTTTTATTATTAACTAAATCTCAACTTAAATACTCGAAAGTTCTGTAAATTTTCAAAACAGGTTACTTTTAACCTTCAACCCTCAAAAGAGGTATATAGAAATTAACAATAATAACTCTTATTAATGTTAAACACTCGAAAGAGTTCTGTATAGTATCAGAACAATATACATTAATCTTAATTCCTCTAAAAGGTCTATGTAGTCTAACAAGCTTACTCAATCTTGTTTACTCGAAAGAGTTCTATATACTTTCAGTAAAACTCGTTTAAAATACTCGAGAGAGTTCTGTATAAGTTCAGAGAAATAACCTTACTCACTTGAAATACTCGAAAGAGTTTTTTATAATTTCAGAACAACTGATTACAATTTTATAGACCAATATATATATATAAGAGAAATATTCTTGAGTCCAGAATATATTTTCACTTCTATAATAATATATGCTATTATAACTTACGTTATTTAATAGTTGTCAATTTACTAATACTTAAGTTTTAACTTGTATTAATATTCCGTTATTAATTAAGCAATGAACTTCTCAATTTTAGCGCGAAATCAGAATGACTTAACTGGTTTAAAAATTTTCATACTGAATTCTGGCATCTTTCATAGGTTGTTAGTTTTTAATCTTGGCCAATCAGAAAGCTTCCTTTTTAGCGAGTTGTTAAAATTCGTATTCTTTTTCTCTTTCTGGCAACTCGGTAATGGACTATGTTTTTATTTATCTACTCGAAATCTTCACCGCCATTTTGAGTGATTTATTTTTCTTATCTTTTGGTATTTTATATTTTATTTTTAGTTCTTTCACCTTTTTTACATAATTTTTTCGGTCAGACTCCAGATTAGACATGACTTTTTAAAAAAAAACTACGAAACGTAGTGAAAAATAAATTACATTTTTAGAATCTTTGTCGAATTTTAGTTAGGAAAAGTGTAAAATATTTGCAAAAAAATAAATAAAAAAATTAATAAAAAATGATTTTGTACGACAACTGATGACGTAACAAACTTAAATTTGGTGTTTTGATGATCGTATGTCTACGGGGGGCTCTGCCCCCCGTACCCCCCGACCCGTGAGTGATGATGATACTGTAGACTACTTTTTCTGTAGACGATTTGGGGGTATTTTCCATTTTTTTCCAATTTCGAGAAAATTGAAAAAAAACGTACCTTGCCAGGCGTACGATGCTCTCCACAGATAAAAATAAGTAAACTTTACTTATGTAAACTTTATTATTATAAGGATTTTTTTTTTTTTCCAAATTTTTCCTACCTGAAATTCGACAAGGATTCTAAAAATGTAATTCTTTTTTATGTAAGTTTAGTAGTTTTTAAGATATGAGTCATGTCTAATCTAGAGTCTGGCCATATATATATATATATATATATATATATATATATATATATATATATATATATATATATATATATATATATATATATATATATATATATATATATATATATATATATATATATATATATATATAAAATTTCAAACGTACTTTATTTATTCCTGAAAACTTGCTTTAGCCAAGGCTTTAGCACACGAAGATTTGTCTATGGGAGGCTCTGCCCCCTGTATCCCCCGACCCATGGGTGATGATGATATATATCTATCGACTAATCGATATCGATGTTTTGTGTCAACGATTTGGACGAGTTATAAAAAAAGTTGTCAGACTTTTGACCTTACCAGGAAAAAGTTGTCGGCTTTTTGGACAAGTGAAAATTTTTTGTTAATGACGTGCATGTTGACCGTTTGAGGTAATCCCGCTGAAGAAGTGTGCATAAACTCGTTTATGTGACGTAGCATAATATCTTTTTTATTTCAAAGAATTTTAGGTCTACTACAGTACCATGTTTAGACCTATGTCGTCGTCATTGAGTCAAAGCATCTTAAATAGTTTCTGAAGTTGGTTTACTTTATTCAAGACAGTTACGATTATGGTTATGTATTTAAATTTTTGTAAGCCTTAGCTCAGTTCATTCATTAATTAATGGATAATGTTTAATTTAGATTTTAGTAAAGCCACTGCAAGGAGAATGTCACTATCTCTCATTGGGGATGGTTTTCTTCCTCTGTATTGGTGAT
>SEYY01005516.1:20000-40000 GCA_009176605.1 Armadillidium nasatum
AGCCTCAGGTGCTGCTTGTTGAGGCACCCTCAATTCATATGTTAGTATTAGCTACAAAAAAAATTAACACCTTGATTCTTATGATTTTGTAGAAATAATTTCTGCATTGCAGACACTCAATTTTTCTTTTAATCATCTGTGAATATTTTTGATCCTCTAATCTTTCCATAACCATTTCCTAAAGAAAACTTCTTGTCACTTCTGGATATTGTTCATTAGGCTCATCGAACATTAAACGTCCACTTTTACTTATATTTTTTTGAGTTTTCAAATTTTTGAATGTCATCAGTGAGAACAAATAACCTTTCTCTTTAAAAATATCTCTTCTTTTCGCCTCCATTTAGTAGCACTTGATCTCGTTTTGCTAGTTTATAATATATAATAATATATATATATATATATATATATATATATATATATATATATATATATATATATATATATATATATATATATATATATATATATATATATATATATATATGGTTAAAAAGGGTTGTTACTAAACAGAAAAGTAATTTCTAAACACTGTAAAGGCTAAATTAGTTGTTTTGCATTCTGTTCACATCAGGATATACTTGTATGTAAATTACAATTTCAAAATCAAACTTAGTAAGAAGTGTTTTAATACTTTTAACATTTTTATCTTCAATTTCTAGGAATGATATTTCCTATTTCTTGCCAAGTATAATATACTACTTAATGTCTTTTGTTATTAGTTGCTAGATTAAAACGGGGGACAGTCTAAGTTTGTTTAGTGTGTTTTTTAAGTAACTTCGGATGTATATGGTTTATTTTTTAGTAAAAAATATAAAAAATTGTATTACATCAGGTTATAAAGCAAGGAAACTTTAAACTTTTCAGAATTAGAATACTTTTCTTCATTCAGTTTTAATTCATTATGAGCGAGATGGAAACAAAACAAGAATCTCTCGAACCAAGACAAAGAAAGAAAAAGCTTATTAAAGATGTGAAAGCTTTGTTGGAATTTTATTTCTCTCCTGCGAATATAACAAAAGATAAATTTATTCAAAATCTTTTAAGCGAAGATGATTATATAAGTCTTGAAGTTTTTCTTAAATTCAACAAAATCAAGAAACTGACTGGTGATGCGAATATCATTAAGAAAGCGGTTAAAAAATCGGACATTCTCGAGCTTTCAGAAGACGAATGCAAAATGAAAAGAAAATTGCCAGTCAAAATAAAGGAAAATGAGATGGAATGTACAATTTATGTGGAAAATCTTCCACTGAATTCAACACATGAATGGTTGCAAAAAGTATTTTCTCTGTATGGTACAATTGATTACATATCCCTTCCAAGGTTTCGTAACACTGGTCGACCCAAAGGATTTGCTTTTGTAGAATTTAGTACTCCACAAGAAGCACAGAAAGCAATAGAGGCCTTTGGTGGATTAGCTTCACTGGACGGTACCTTGAACCCATCTGACCTTCTGTCAATTAAAACATATGAACCACAAGATAGCAAAGAAGTCAATGGAAAATCTGAAGAAGAAAAAATAGACCAGGATACTAAATCAAATAAGAGAACTGCTGATGTTGCTTTTGCAAATGAAGAGGAAGATAAAGAAGAAAATCCAAATAAAAAGTCTAAAGATGAAACAACCGAGAAAGAAAGCAAAAAAAGTAAGAAAAAAAGGAAAAGAAATAAAAAAGAAAAACAATATGAGATTGAAAGTGTATATTTACGAGTTATGGCAAAAAAAGATTGGAAATCATTGAGAAACAAGTACCTGAATTTGCAAAGAGAAAATATGAAGCAATTTAAGCAGCGTACTATATTTGGCAATAAAGCTTTTCCACAAGAAAATAAAGTGGCTGAAACTAACCAGCCAAAATTTATTCCTAATGTTATTGTAAAATTCTCTCTCCCTGAACCCCTTCAAAATCCTAAAGAATTTCGCACAGGACTAACTAGTGGGAGACCATTTATATGCTATATTGATATTAACTCCACTGAGAAGGATATCTTTGTAAGGTTTAAAAATTCCGAAGCAGCAAAACAATTTGTAGAAGAGCGTTTGTGGGATAACGTTGAGCTTTTGAGAGGTGAAGAAGAAGAAAAATATTGGAATAAAATTCATGATTCATGGAAAGAATGTCGTAATGTAAAGCGACAGGCAAAAACTGGGGATTCCTCATTAAGAGGGAGAGAAAAACTCATTACTAAAGCTTTTAAGCAAAAAGACAAGAAACCTATAAATAGCCACGTTGTTTTTGATGACTAAATATTGGACGTGTTTATGTAATAAAAAATTGTTTAGACTTAATGACAAGTTAATCCTTATATATATATATATATATATATATATATATATATATATATATATATATATATATATATATATATATATATATATATATATATATATATATATATATATATATATATATATATATATATATATATATATATATATATATATATATATATATATATATATATATATATATATGAAGTCGAACCTTTGTTGATATAAATAGCTCAGCTGCTATTGAGCTTTATTGTAAACATTTTAATTTAGTTTTATTGTCGTAGAATTTGTGTTCACTACATAAATTACTGTTAAAACTTATATGCTCGTATATATATATTATATATAATATAATATATATAATATATATATATATATATATATATATATATATATATATATATATATATATATATATATATATATATATATATATATATATATATATATATATATATATATCGATTTATTTTTTTTTTTATATATTTTGACATACGACACTATTAGGTGTAATCATAATTATTAGCTAAATAGTTTATATCATTTTAATTTTTTTTTTTAACTTTCATGCATATTTATAATTAGATGCAGAATATATACAATATGTTGATGAACATAGAAAGGTTTTAATTTTTAATACAATTATAATTACCAATCACCATTAAGTTTTAAAATATCAATTATAAAACATTGGTGCATTTTATCATTGTGATAGGCTTAATAAACATGTAAGAATTACAATATTTGTAAATATTTTTTTCTTTATCCTAACATAATTTAATTCTTTTGGTTCGCAGTATCTAGTTCACGACCTTACTGAGAAGTGCTGGGATAAGTGCATGGATAGACCATCAACCAAACTGGATAGCAGAACGGAAAATTGTTTTGTCAGTTGCGTTGAAAGGTTCATCGATTCAACTAACTTTATTGCCAATAAACTTCAAGATTCAATAAATTCAAGATTAAACTAGAAGCCTAGTTTTACTTTCGTAATTTAAAATTTCAAAGTTTCAAATATGTTTGCTAGCATTAGAAATTTTTTATTCAGGCATAGGAGGAAATTTTACTTTAGTGCTGGGATAGCAGGGACTATGTACTTGGCTAGTAAATATGCGGAATATAAATTATTGCAATGGCATGATAAACAAACCCATTCTATGATTGAAAAACACAAGCGTAGGCAACATTATGAAAAAACGAGGCAGACAGCCAATGCAACTGCTTTAAATTTGTCTAGCAGCATTACAAAAATAGTTTTAGATGAACTAGATACTGAACAGATTATACAGGCTTTAAGGAATAAGCCTACAAATAAGTTACTTTTATGGGAGGATTTAAAGGTTCAAGGCTTTAGTAGGAGTATTGCAACTATTTACTCATCTGTTCTGGTTGGATGTTTAGTGCATGTAAAGCTTATGCTTTTAGGTGGATATTCGTTTGGCGACAGTGTTAAAAAACAGACTAATGAAATAAAAGTTTCACCAGAAGATCAAGAAAAATATTTATCCCATTTGCAAAACTTCATAGAGAGTGGTCTTCCTTTGCTTTTAAATAAAATTCGAAAAGCTACTGCTAACATCGTTAAGTCCTTGTCACTCGACCAATCGTTAACTCTAGAACAGTTGGAAGGAACTTTGAAAAATATAACTTTATTGTTAGCAGGAGAGATTTCTCTCGAAGATGATGCCCTCAAAACTATGGATTTCAAAATCCAGCCATGGAGCCGTTTTGTGACTGAAATTAATACGACAAAAGTAAAGAGTCCGGAAGAGGCATTATTTTATCAAATGACAAATGAGATGGTTGATGTAATTGACTCTAAAGATTTCAACTTTGTTGTTCAGAATTTGATTCAACACGGAATCAGCCATATACTTGATTATGTAGCTGATTTTTACCCAAATCATGATATACCGTTGGGGAGTAGGGTGTGTAAATCTGAAATGAAAGAAAATGGTGAAAGTAAAGTAGAAGAAAATGCGGATGTTGTCGAAGATACTACCGAAATAGCTGTAAAATCACATTTTACCAAATCTTCGCTCCCGGTTGCAAAACTTGTTCCAATATTATCAGACCTTGTTTGTCCATGCCTGTCTCCAGCTCCAGGACATTTACTTCAATTTGTTTTACTTAATGAAGACCTTGAGAATTTGTGTTTTAATATTTATGAAGCATTTTCGATTTCTCTGTGAAACATATGGACTTTTGTGAGTTTATTTTGATTATTCATTATTTTCTTTTATTAAATTGGTTTTGTGGGTTTGTTTAAATAAAGAATAAATTAAAAATGATTTAGATCTTAATTATTAAGAGTATATGATAAGCTATTTTCTTACAGAAGTATATATATATATATATATATATATATATATATATATATATATATATATATATATATATATATATATATATATATATATATATATATATATATATATATATATATATATATATATATATTATTAGAACGTTAACATTTAGTATTATCACTATTCCTTGCCACCTTTTAAAAAATCAAAGGTTTTTACTTTTAAGATGTTCAAAAAAAAAAAAAATTTTTTTTTTTTACTGATGAAATTGAAATATATATACATATAAAAGTTTTGTTTTTTGCCATTTTTAAAGTACCTGTTTTATGTGAATCTTGTAGACGTTAAGTTGGGCATTTATGTAATAAAAAATGTAGCACATTTTCAAGTAGTTGTACTGGGTTAAAAAAAACTAATTACTCCAGTGCAGTAGCGGAGTTATATATATATATATATATATATATATATATATATATATATATATATATATATATATATATATATATATATATATATATATATATATATATATATATATATATATATATATATATATATATATTATATATTGTCAATTAAATTTTATTTTGGTGATAAAAGTTTACTGAAGAATATGAATTTTTCTATATTCAATGATGTGCTAGACGGAAAGTGACGAAATTTATGTCAGTAGAGATGATGTTATAACCTTTCGTTAACATTTCATCAGCATGAAACAAAACAAAACAGTATTTCAAAAGCCACACATCGTAATTGGACATAACGTATACAACGAAACACTTTTGCCAGAACAAATACATCCATCAAAAACTTTTCCACTCAAAGTCTGCCGCTTTGAAGTTCAAATCATTTTCATTCTATGTTCTGAACACACTACATACTTTAACTGAAGTTCGGGCTATTTTTAGGCCAAAATATATATACAAATACTCCAAAAACAACTACTACTATAAGTCTGGCGTCTAAAGAATCCTGACTACAAACGGACGAGTAACGTAAGTTGGGTTTTTCACAATTTCTGTCAATGTTTATACAAATCTGCTAAACTTTTAAGCATGGATGTTTATAGATTGTGATTCCCTAGGGTACTAAAATAATTGAATACTGATTTGGGGGAAATGAATGTTCATTGCAACGAGAATAAATTCCTGAAATAAGTCATCCTGGCTAAGGGAAAGGGAATATGTATACTTATCATAAATATAATTTGAAAATGGTTCAGAATTATTAGAAATTACATCCAACTATTAAGAACTGAAGTATTATTTAGTATGTATTTTTGGTTGCAAATTCAGGCAGAACAGTGAATAAATTGAATGTAAATTTTATTTGCTTCCAGATCCCATATGTTATAGTCTTATATTTCTCAAGCGAGATTAGGGTAAAAAGTCACCCAGGCTAAGAACCAACAAATTTTCTCGAAGTCTAACTTCTTGATACAACTCAACTCTCACTACGTAATATGTTCACGACCTACCACTAGTCATATAGTTGCATTAACAGTCTGAAACTGGCCACCTTTCTCGTGGCAACTGACATATTATATCCGTAGACTATTACTCGAACCAATCTTCTTCCACCAGCTCACAAATGTACGTAATCTAGAATTTTGTTTTCAATGCAAGATTTCCTAAAGCTACAATCACTATGATTTCCCTATATCCTAATTTAAAATATAAAAAAAGTCCAGTTTAGAAGATATGAATACGAAAATGAGGCTAGCCTTTTTTTTTTTAAATTATAATAAAAGGTCTTTGCGTCAAATTTGGTTTATAAAACATTTTTACGTACAAAACCTTTTATTATTAATGGAGTAATTCTTAATATATGCAAAATAGTACCTATAATATAAAGGCCATTCCATAGTTACAATATTTACAAAAATAAAATAACAAAAAAGCTTATTTTAGGCACTTAATTTTGAATGAACACTTTTATACAGTTATGCAAAACATCAAAATACAATAAGATAAAATATATATACATAAATTTGATAATTTCACAATAAAAAGATACTCAATACCTCTGAACAACTAATTAATGCATATAAAACCTTTTATTGAATTAAAAGTTTAAAAACTAATGGCAAAACTAAAAAAAAAATTACATACGCAAGTCTTTCTTTTAAGTAAGTGAATATATGATGTATAGATTTAAAAGAAAAACTTTGAAAGACAATAAATTAAATGCAATTTTATTCATTCAATAGAAAATCTTTCATGTATGGCACGGTTATTATCCATTAGCAAAATCTGTAGAACGGCCACAGCTGCCAACTTTTATTATACTTTTAAGCAAACTGTGGATCGTAAACATTACTTCTAAAAGGCAGTATCTATCTTCTACATTAAAAGTTATAGGAAAATATAAAGAACGATATAGAAGTAGAGACAGCAAAATTCGGGAAGGAATGTTCGGTATATTTTAAAAACCTTATAAAAACTATGAAATTATTTCTAAATATTTTCAATAAACTCTGTCGACGTTTTAATTGTTTGATCGTTCGTCTCCAATTTGTTTAAAATTAGTTTTTCATTTTTAGCAAATTCTTCTTCTACATTCCGACACTGAAGAGCTTGTATTTGATTCTTTGGCTGGTTCTGGACGTCCGTTAGTGGTTTTCGATCCTATTAATTGTGCAAATGGTCAAGCATATGAAATTTTTATATTTCCATTAACACTTAAATTACAATTAAGAAAAAAATATAATATATATATATATATATATATATATATATATATATATATATATATATATATATATATATATATATATATATATATATATATATATATATATATATATATATATATATATATATATATATATATATATATATATATATATATATATATATATATATATATATATATATATATATATATATATATATATATATATATATATATATATATATATATATATATATATATATAACGTCCTATTAACAGACATACCTTATCTAGTGTTTCAAATAATTTTCTATTTAAGCTTCCTCTGGGATCATTTGTTAAATCTCTTTGGGTATTCGGAGGAGTCTGTGGTTCTTCCTCATAAAAAGGCTCTTCTGTTCAGGAGGAATTTCAAAGGTAAACATATCAATTATTATTATTCAGTGGTGTAATGGAAAAAAAAAGTTCTTAAATTACTTAATTAACATGTACGTTCACTCAAATCAATACAGCATTCTTACAAATGGATAAACATTTTATAGCATCTAAGCATCTTTCTACAAGTCCTCATTGGACTTGTTTTAATCCATCATCTACTTGCCTAATCTTAAATCGCCTCTTACAAATCTTTTACCTTGGTTTAGAGTTTTAAAAACTTCCCTCATACACAGAAGGAATGTTATTATTTCAGATCAATGCGTAAATCGATCACATTTAAATACATCAAAGATCTTAAACTTTCAGAATTTTCTCTTCTTGCAGTTTTCTTTCCAATTTTTCTTTCATAATCTTTTCGGCATTGCTTTAAATTTTGTTATTCCTCACCCTATTTTCACTCTTATATGCTGTATTTCAGGATGTGCTAAGCTTCCTAATATTGACAACTTAACAAATACTTATCTTCCAATAATTCATCCCCTACCTCTATGCATAAAGCTACAATAAATTTTTCATTGGTCCTCCACTTAGTTACGTTATTTGTACATCCTCAGAATAGAATCTTGATTATATTAACATTCCAGTTTATCGATATTATTATTAAGACGGTGATATAATAAAACTTTGTTTTCTCATCCACACCAAGACTTTATTTCTTAACAAATTCAATTGACCTCTTTCCTCTTGTTTTAGCCTCTAACAGAATTAGCATTATGCACGTCCTATTAGATAAGAGAGCTTACAGTCATGTATAAATGAAATTTTGTGCTGTTAATTCTCCAGATCATTAGATCCACTCATTTTCAGAATCTTCATTCTCTTATTTTTCAATTCATCGCTGTCTTGTTAATAGTTAACGGAAGTATATAGACTTTATTATATCATAAACTAGCCTAAAAGTTTTAGCTTATAAATTCAACTATTAGCAAATACTTAAATACTACTGAAAACTCTTTCTTACTCTCTGAAGACACAAATAATTACCTTTTATACTGCTCTCAATACGAACACTCATTATAAAAGTTATTTTTTCAGTGATATTAAATTATGCAATTGTTAATAAAATATTTTTAGTCGCAAACAATAAAGTCATCCTAAGTTGCTATGAACATTGTATATCAATACAAAACAGCTTTTGATCTTATTGCACAAATATTATAACTTACTACTACTAACGATACTGCCTTCTTCTAATGGCGTTCTTGGAACTTTTTCTGTAGGAGAACGTGGATCCTTGTCGATACTTTGAATATTATTAGAAAAGCAAATGTCTGTCAGTTTAGACGGCTTTGTCGGTTGGTATCTTCTTTTATCATAATTCTCTTCCACGTATAATGGAGTTCGAGTTACCTAAAAAAAAATATAAATTATTCATATTAAAACTACAGACACGTTACGAATAGAAATAGAAATTTATATCATAAAGAAAGCTTTAGAATTGTACAAAAGGTAATAAGAATATGGAAAGTAAAAATTACCTCCGTTGTTGGAGATCGTGGATCAAGCGGTAAAGCTTTGAGCATTCGAACATTTGGTGTATTTCCTTCAGATGAGTCTGAGACCTATGGAAAAAATATTTGTGTACAAATGGAAAACACTTAAAATAAGAACTCAAAACTTTCATTTTGATGTGGTGAACAGTAACAACAATAAGAAAATTATTTGGTTGAAAAATATGGCAATCAAAAGATCGACCATCTACATTTCAAACAAGAGTCCAGGCTGATGAAGAATGTAATGATTATAATGAAATGAACGCTTGGATAAATGTGATAAACATTTCCAAACATTAACTAATCAAAGTGAAATGGAGCACGAAAAGTGTACCACCATCTTGCTTGGTTAACATACATTAAGTTAAAGCATTCAATGACATTACAAAGAATGAATTTTGCATTGCCAAATTTGGAGAATTATACATTTCAGTTTTTGTCTACCAGGACAATCGTGTTGTACTTACAGTACTGTATTTAAATAAATATTTTCAATAGAAGAAGATGAAGCAATGTTTATAAGATAATAAATGAAAATTAATCGGCAACAATTGACGATGACGCTGACAACTGAGAAAAATAGGCAAATTTTGATGATGACAATTAATCATCCCATCACTAGCAGAAAAAAAAAAAAAAAAAATATATATATATATATATATTATATATATATATATATATATATATATATATATATATATATATATATATATATATATATATATATATATATATATATATATATATTATATATATTATATTATAATTTTTTTTTAATAATAGAAGTATTCATATTTTTTATCCACCACCATTATTAGAATCTCTCAAAAAAACTTCTAACATTCAAATTAATATTCTACTAACTGGAAACGTTTCAAAGATTTTCTTCTTTACTTATATTTAACTTCAACCATTTTTAAAGGAAATCTCTTTATTTGATGAAAAACTGAATGGAAGTTTTTTCAGTTCCTTTATAAGATGTAGCGAATGAGTAATTTGGCTAAAAATTAGATTTCAAAATTTAAAATTCTTCAAATGATGATTTTGAATCCTTTTAATACTTGTGAGAAAAATACTTACTTAATATTTAGCAAATTTATGAATTTTTTTCCCCTATATTGAGTATGAAAAGAAAAAAAAAGTTGCAAGAATTGTATGAATAAATAATAATAAAGAAAGAATTACCTGTCCAGATCATGTTGTGTGATTTAGAAATTCAAATCAACTGTCCTAAATTATGTAACTGGTTACTTAAAAATCTTAATATGGGAAATGAAAGCATTTAAGAAAGTTGCCTTATTAGTGGGATCTTAAAATGACTTTTTTTTTTATTGATGCATTAATTCTTACTAGGTACCGCTTTTAAAAGTATATAAAACTGTGAAGAATGTGGTTTAATAAGTTCAAGAATGAACTTAAATACATTTAAAATGTTATTAATAAATCTGTATTAAAACGTTAATACTTTTATATTGAATATATTAAAGTATCAAAGATAGAATTAAATATAATAGCTTTATTTCATATACAGTATATTTTATTATTACTAAAGTACTTAAATGTAAACTAAATTTAAATTTTCTTTTAGAAATTACAATTAATGAAACAATTTAATTTTAGATATTTTATATGTCTTAGAATAATTTTTTAACAGATCTCATTTACCACACAGAACACCATATTGCAATTTTATATATATATATATAAAAAAAAAATTTCGCTCAAAGTTATTTCACCAAAACAAAAGAGATTGACATTTACAAAGAGCGAATTGAATATCCTAGAGAGATTGAAATCACCCAATTGCTTAAATAAACCTCTTGAAATTAAAATACTGTAATTACTTACTGTTATTGGAGTTCTATTTATATATTCTGAAGGTGATCTAGGGTCAAATGGAAGAGTTTTTACAGGTTTAGGAGTTACATTTTGTGAAACTACATCGCTGCTGCCATTTTTAGTACTTTTGAGAACTTCGGGATTTTGTTTACTAGTGATGCTACCCATTGGAATGTTAATATTATGTACTATACTATCAAAAATCAATTTTTATCTGCTAAAAAAAATCATATTACAAAAAAAAAAAAAAAAAAAAAAAAAAAAAAAAAAAAAAAAGATCTAAATTATATATATATATATATATATATATATATATATATATATATATATATATATATATATATATATATATATATATATATATATATATATATATATATATATATATATATATATATATATATAGGGACCGACCGGGGCTGGAATTTGGCCGGGGCCGGGGTCACCCAAATTTGGCCGGGGCCGGGGTTATGGCCGGGGTTTCCTAAAATTTGTAAAGAGGTCAAAAGCACTGAAATTTTAGGTTAAGAAAATTAGATATAAGGTTTATTTAATTGTAAGGAAGGAGTAGAATAGGCAACATTCACTTAAATTAATGATTATATGCATTTTCTCTAAAAAAAAAAATCAGAAAATTACAGTTTTGTATATTTAAAGTTTAAAAAAAGTACAAAAATTTGAAAAAAAATTACTCTAATTCATAATAGTGATTTAACACGTTTACCTAGGTAAGACCCAAAGGTAAAGTTTGAAAAAATGTAAGATATAAAATTATCAATTTAACCTGTATTTATACATATCATTGTTATTTTATTGCTATGTATCAAACTTGTATCATTTAGCTGCATTATTTAAAAATTATTATTTTGTTTATACTTTCAGTCAATATGGCTAAAAGATCAGCTTCTGCAGTATTTGAATACTTTACAATGTTTCAGGATAGGCTCGAAATAGCTAAATGTAACATCTGCAGTCAGAAAATTAGAAGAGAACCTCCGGGTGCTACAAGTAAAAAAAATTTCAACCAAATCTTTTTGGAGTATCTAAAATCAAAACACAAAGATGAACATTCACTAGCAGAAAAGGAGCGGTCAAAAGAAACAGAAAAGAAAAAAAAAAAAAAAAAAAATTTTCTTATATTTTGTTTGAAATTTTTTTTTTTTATTATTTGACTGATTGAGCTGAAATTTTCAAAGTATGTGAATTTTTTCACGAAGTTCTGAGTTGATTTCGAGCATTTTTTTGAGTCTATAACGGTTTGAAACTTATTTGGACCCAAAGTTGAAAAAAATGAATAACTGGGTCAAACCACTGGTCCACATGAGCTGAAAATTTAACTGAATACCTTTGCCCCAATTTCTTGCATTGGTGGGAATAGATTTTTGATATCACGTCTAGAAAAAAGTTATAAGCACTTGAAAAAAAACGCTACCTACTTTTTTTTTTTTTTATTTTTTTTATTTGTGAATATTGTTTAGAAGAGGAACAGGGCAACAATTTTTATTTAGTGCATTTTTAAATGCCCTTTGTTTGAAGCGAGATATAGCCTCTCAAACTTTGGGAATTTTTGAAATTTGGCCAAAAATGGACCTTTTTGAAGGCTATATCTCAAAACCAACGAATGTCATCGAATAAAGTACATAGAGGAATTTGTAGCCCCACCCCTCCTCTATACACACCAAAAATAGGAAATGTTATAGTTGTATTTTTTTTTAAAAAATTTTGTCTGAAAAGGTGGATTTTTTTAGTTCAAAAAATTTTTTTTTCTATAGTTGGTCAGTTTTTGGCTTATAACATTTTTTCTATAACTCTGGAAACAAAAGTCTATTAGAGACTTTTGTAGCCCATATAATTTTGAATAAATAGTCCAACTTTCAGCTCATTCTAAAAAGTGGTTTGGCACCGCCATTCTATTGAAAAAGGGTAAAATTTCCACAAAAAAAAAAAAACTTTTAACCGTAATAGACTCGGAAAAACGCTAGAAATGGACTTTTCTTACTGGTAAAAAATCTATATTTGAAAGTTTCAGCAGAATTGGCTGATTAAAAAAAAAAAAAAAAAAAAAATTTTTGAATAATTTGCCATTTTAACCCCGGTTTTCCCTGATTTTTAGCCGGGGCCGGGGCCAGTAAAAATGGCCGGGATTGGCCGGGGCCGGGGCCCCGGTCGGTTCATATATATATATATATATATATATATATATATATATATATATATATATATATATATATATATATATATATATATATATATATATATATATATATATATATATATATATATAATAATGGGGTAAAACTAACCACTCTCAAAATTAAAGTGCAATCAAATTTTTTTCATGACAGAAATTAATATTCTCAATTTTGGATTATTTTTGGTAGAATAGTCTTTATATTTCAATGTTTTATATAAAATAAATATAATAAATGATAACTATAACAAAAAAATTTCCCCCTTTTTAGGTATTTTTTTTTTTTTTTTTTTTACAAAATTCAAAAAATATTCTAAGGTCTGTTCCCCAAAAACTATATTGAGTATGTAACAATCAAATTTAGAGGATTTGAAGAATACGAAAGATAGGTGTTTAAAGTAATGTAAATTTTCTTAACCATTTAGAAAATATTAATGTTCAAAAATGGGAACATAGGAAAATAGAGACAGTAAGGAGCCACCAGGGCCCTATCGAGACTGTCCCAGTCCAAACAAATAATAATACATGCACAAAAGACTAGGTTTATCTTATCCCTAGTTATCAGTTCATTCATGCAAAGATAAAAATAAAACTAAACCCAATTATACATGCAATATTCAATGAACCATCACCCACTACAAAAAAAACTGCCAGTTAGGCTTAGTCATAGGCTGATCTAAAAATTCATATATACCCACCAATTTGGCTTGGTCAAGTTATGCTAAATAATACCTAAACCATCCATATATCTATCTAGCCCCCTTTTAAATTTGACAAGAGAATCACAGTCAACAATCTCTTGTGGCAAGCCATTCCAAAAATTAACAACTCTATTACTGAAAGAGTATTTTCTTAGATTGAGATGGCATGGCTTCTTTTTAATTTTCTTATTATGTCCTCTAGTTACTCTTCCACGGTCCACTATAAAGTATTTTTCAATCTCTGTATTACTGTCAGATGCAAATATTTTGTAAACTTGTATCATATCCCCTCTGAGAAATCTCCTTTCAACTGAGAACATTCCAAGCTGCTTAAAACTCTGCTCATAGTTCTTCCTCTTGAAGCCAGAAATCATCTTTGTTTCTCGATCATTGTACTCTCTCCAGCATATCTATGTCTTTTCTTAAATGTGGAGCCCAAACTTGGCACAATACTCTAATGCTGGCTTAACATAGCAATTATATAACTTGTTTATAACCTCTTTGCTCTTGTAAACTACATTATAATTTATTATACCTAACATCTATTATCTCTATTCCTTGCTTCCAAATACTGATCACCCACTTTCAGATTACTGCTAATAATCACACCTAAATCTTTTTCTTGGTCCACAGTCTCAAGCCAATCCCCATTCATATCATAATTAAATTTTTCATTTGAGCAACCTACATGAAGAACTTTATAGTTTTTACTATTAAAATTCATTTTCCACTTATCTGCCCATCCAAGGAGTCTATCTAAATCACCTAGAAGCTTTATACATCTATCATTATTCTTTACTGAGGTGACCACTTTGGTTTCATCTGCAAACTTAGAAACCTTACATTTAAGACCTTTGTCTAAATCATTTATATATTTGAGGAACAGTAGTGGTCCCAGCAGAGAATCCTTTGGAACCCCACTCCTCACTATTTCCCATAATGACTTATTTCCATTCAGTAGCACACACTGTCTTCTGCTCTTCAATCACTCTTTAATCCAATTATGCAGCACTCCACCTATACCACACTGTGACAACTTTTGCATCAGCCTTACATGGGGTACCTTATAAAAAGCCTGGATCACCCCTGTCTACACATTCAGTAATATATTTCATAAATTCTAGAAGGTTAGTCTGACATGATTTACCCTTTCTAAAACCATGCTGGGGATTATGCAGTATCCTGTTATCATTACATTATTATAAAATCTCAATAATATATATATATATATATATATATATATATATATATATATATATATATATATATATATATATATATATATATATATATATATATATATATATATATATAATATATATATATATATATATATACAGTATATATATATACAGTATATATATATATATATATATATATATATATATATATATATATATATATATATATATATATATATATATATATATATATATATATATATATGGTAAAGGTGGAGATTGTTTCTGAGTTTCGATTGTTAAAAAATATCGAAAATATCGAGAAGCCTATCGTAAACAAGAGAGTTGCCAGAGGTACTATTACTAGACATACACACAATTATTATTACTTACTTTTCTAGCAGAACCTAATTCGACTTATCATAACCTGAACTACCAAAATTGCCGTAAAAAGAGGCCTAACCTACACAAGAATTTGCCGTAAAAGAGACCTAACGTACACAAGAACGTTTGCACGACATAGTAGCCTAGGGCTAATTATAGGTAAAAAGTATCGAGTAAAATAAAATATCAACATAAAAAAATATTGATATAAAAAATATCGAAACTCAGAAACAATCTCCACCTAAGCCATATATATATATATATATATATATATATATATATATATATATATATATATATATATATATATATATATATATATATATATATATATATTTATACTAAGTGGGGATGAGAGGGTGACCAACATATTTCTAATTTTATGTACTATATATATATTTTTACCATATATAATACTATTTAATAATAGTTTTAGAATTTCAATGCAGTTATGGTAATGACTGAAATACTTAGTGAATTGACAGGGACCATTATTGGTTATTGGGTAAGGAACTGGAATATCGGTCATAACAGCCGTGTATTTGTATCTTTCTATGGTTCCAAATTTCTTAGGTTTTGTCAAATGTAAATATTTTTAAAATAGTAACATTAAACGTTTTAAATTACGAAAATTATTTTATGCAAAAGATGTATAGAAAGAGCGATCTCAATACATGTGGAACTACGTTTCCAATTCTGCCAACGAATTTAAAAATAAAAAAAGTGAAAAATGGTTAATTCCGGTAAATTGGTTTCTATGCACTAGTAAACTTAATATTTGGGCCTATATAGAATTTATAAAACTCCTAACCATCACCGTTCTATTTTTAAAGTCTTTATAATTTCAAAAACTGAGTCAATTTTTCACAGAACGATCGTTTCGCCTACTCGTATTTAAAATCTTGGAATTTAAAATTCTTTTCTTTTTTTCTTTTTCAAAGAAGAAGAAAAAAAAGTTAAAATTAATTAAACGACAATCATAGACTATGACGACAATTAACGAACAAACATTGAATGTGCTCTTTACTTCGCCCATAGTGAATTCAATTTTGAGAAAAATTTTGAGTTTTTAATAATTATTATTTGCTTGTTTTTAATAATAATAAACAGATATAGAGGTTTTATAGTGATAATAATGGCTCTAGATATGGCCTAAAAATGACCCAATATAAAAACTATTTATATACTTTCCTATTTTATCCTATGTATATACTTTTATATATTTCAAGTTTATAAAAACTTTGGGGTACCTGAATTTTTATACTTTGCTTTTATTTAAAGACCTGAAAGAGAAGGATCGCAATTAGTGTTACAATTAAATAATAAGTTGAGACTTACTATGAACTTTTCTGAGGAAATGTTGCCTCTAGAAGTTCCTTCATATATAACTTTAATATATTTAGAACGACACGGAGGTATATATTTGAGTACAAGTCAATAGAAATGATAGTAAGAAATAGGTGAATAAAAAAAATATATATATGACCTCATACCTTTTGCCTTATGAATTTTGAGGACTTGTAATGAACAAGCAAAAACACTGTAAATAATGTCTAGACTCGAAAATGATTTGATAAAATAGTGTTTTTTATTTAACCGGCAGTTTGTTTAGTTGAAAAAGCTTGCTGCATCGATAAGAAAAAAAAACAACTCTACAAATCCCTGTCAAGGAGAACTTAAAATATATATATAAAAGTATATACACTAAATAAAATAGTGAAAGCATATAAACAGTTTTTATAAATTTCCTTTTACATTGGAGAAATTATATTAAATTCTAATTCAAAAGGTTTAAATTTTTTTTTTTTTTTTATCGATGTGGCACTTAGAAATTTCGGCACCTAAACAAGCTGCCGGTTTTTAAATTCACTTTTCAAATATTCGTTAACGCGCTTAGACATTTAAAAAAATAAAAAATAAAAAATAAAAGTTTTTTTTCACTACAAGATTTCGAAGTTCTGAGTTCAAGTCATGAGATAATTTTTATTTTCCTTTCTTTCTTACCATATTCTTTCAATAGATTCTTCTACTCAAAATATACCTCTAATAAAGTTCTAATTGTTATTAATATATACTTCAAAACACCCCCAAAACAACAATTCTTTGGAACCCTATAAGGTGTCCAAGATCTCTATTTCATTTAAACTAGTTCCCATTTCTTTCAAATCAAGCGTAATAACTAGCATGTTTCTGCTGTAAGTTATTATACCAACGTAGTATAGTAACTGAGAGGAAGCTAATAGTTGAAAGTTGAATATTAGATTGTATTTTCTGACAACTTATATAAAAAAATATTATATGTCTTATGTGCTCATGAGGTCTAATTGTTCCTGTTATTCTTTTGGTCTTATGATCTTATTTTCTTACATGATATACAAATGAGGGTACAGCTGTATCAGTGAATGTGAAAACAAATGATATAAGAAAGATTATTGATAAACATGAAGCAGCTTACTAGCATAGACACTAAAATTATTTTTAAAAATAAGAACTAAGAAGTGAAATTGAGAGACTGGGCATATATTTTCAGTGGAAAAGAGGCTTCTTAAAGGTTATATGGTTAATGTTTTTAATGACTTACAGCTGAATTCTGAAAGAAATTGGAATTAGTTTAAATGAAATAATATAAAAACTTATATCTGAATTTTGCTTAGTTTAAATTTAAAAGCTTTGACCTGAAAGAGAACGGTTGAAATTAGCGATACAATTAAATAATTTAGGACACTTACTATGATTTGTTTCTAAGAATATTGATTCTCGAAGTTCCAAAATATACAAATAAATATTAAAAAACGGTAAAGATAAAAGTAGGAGATTTGTTTGAAAGATTGTGGTAGTAAAGTTTAAGGAAAAGAAAATACCTAATCTCATTGACTTGAATTTCTGTTTTACGAGAAAATCTAAAAATTCTTATTCCATTTTGAATACTTTAAAAACCAAGCAGTTTTCATTGAAACTGTTGACAGTTTTTAGTTAAATACCCGAAATGTGACAACGTGTTAGTGATGTCACATTGAAAAAATGGCAAAATAATTTTGGTGAAAAACAACCATATAAACTTATGATGATGAATTTAATATAATTTCTTCATTATGAAAAAAACTACGCTATAGATGGAAATATATTCAATTGACTAATAGATGAAATAGTGAGAGCATTTAGTTTTTATAATAAGTAATCTTAGACTTAATTGCCATATGTAGTTCCAAAGATGTTTGTCTTTCAAGGTTTCTGAATTATAAATTAACAATTATAACTTATTAGAGATATATTTTGAGTAATAGAGTCAATTGAATGAATATAGTAAGAAAACAGTGAAAATAAAAATTAACTCATACCTTGAATTCTGAGCTTTGAAACCTTATAACGACAAAATAACGCATAAAATCGTTGACGAAATATTTGAAAAGAGCTTTATTTGAAAATGTATCACAGTTGATGTGTAAAAGCTGTTCCAACTGCCAAATTAGTGCAACATCATTAACAAAAGTAAGCCAATTTTAAAAACCTATGAAAGAGAATTTAATAGAATTTTTCCATATAAATGAAAAAACTCAAAATAAATAAAAGTATATACAATAGACTAATATATAAAATAGTGAAACATATTAATAATAATATTCTATATATATATAGAATGGGAAAATGACAAGGACTGGATTCTTTACGAATGACCATATTTTAATTTAAATTAATACCTTTAATATCAATTAATTACGCCTTCTACGATTTAATTTTATAATTTATATACATTGAATGAATTTTAATGAATAAAATTATATCTAAGTTTCCCATTCACAAATTTTTCTTTGGAAATCAATAACTATTATAAAGGGAAACTTTTATAAAGCACATAAAAATAAAATAAAAATCGAATTCCCAAATTGATTTATAGATAGTAACGGTGCTATACCCAAATAGTCGACAGGAAAAATCGTCGACAGGTCAAACCGTCGACACTTTTAACAAAAATCTGTCTATCGTTTTCCATTCAGTTATATACTGTCTACGATTTGGCCATACTCTAAAAAAATTGTGTCGACCGTTTGACCAACATCGTATTTTTTTTATATCGATACAATCGATTATGTAAGCCTATTTTTTTAATTTTAGTACTATTATTATAAATATATTTTTTAAATTTTTAATATATTATTTTAGTAGATGCATGGCACACGAACATTTGTCTACGGGGGGCTCTGCCCCCCGTACCCCCCGACCCGTGAGTGATGATGATATATATCTTTCGATTAATCGATATCGATTTATAGTGTCGACGATTTGGACGACTTGTAAAAAAATGTTGTCTACGTTTTGGACAAAAAAAAAAAGTTGTCTACGTTTTGGACGAGAGGCAAAATCTTGTTTTTGGCTTGTCGACGATTTTCCCTGTCGACGATTTTTCCTGTCTACGATTTGGGGTAATCCCCATAGTAACATCATAATATAAATATATACATCATTTATACTGTGGTAATATTGGAAAAACTGCGAAGGCAAATTTTTTAAAAAAACT
>SEYY01005516.1:62500-66027 GCA_009176605.1 Armadillidium nasatum
AATGTAGAATCCCCCTGATATTTTTATTTATTATATTTATTATTATTTATTATAATTATTATTATTATTATTATTATTATTATTATTATTATTATTATTATTATTATTATTATTATTATTATTATTATTATTATTATTATTATTATTATTATTATTATTATTATTTTTATCTTTATTATTATTATTGTTTTTATTATTTTAATTATTATTATTATTATTATTATTATTATTATTATTATTATTATTATTATTATTATTATTATTATTATATATATTATTATTATTATTATTATTATTATTATTAATTATTATTATTATTATATTATTTAATTATTATTTATTATTATTATTATTATTATTATTATTATTATTATTATTATTATTATTATTATTATTATTATTATTATTATTATTATTATTATTATTATTATTATTATTATCATTATTATTTTCATTAATAATTATAATTATATTATATAATTATATATATAATATATTTTATATATAATATTTTTTTAATATATTTTTTAATAATATATGCGGTAGATATTCCTATAAATCTAGCGACGTCACACATTAAATGTAATGCTGTATTATATTCTAGTATTACTACTGGAGATGGTTTTTATTTTATAATTATATATTATTTTTATCATTGCTATATTATTATTATTATATTATTAATTTTTAATTTTTGTCGATAAGCTCATAATTGTTACCATTATTAGCTACTATTATTACTACTATCGTCATTACTTTATATTATTATTATGGGTACTATTGTTATTAACTTTTATTATTACTATTATTATTAATGCTATTACTATATTTATTATTGCTCATTTTATTTATGTATCATATTTGTATATTAATGATATTAAATTATATTGATGTACTATTTATCAACTAAACTTTGGGGCTCAATGGAAACCAATGAGCTTCCCCTTAGAAGCCCCTTTTCAGAGAAACGAATAACAAATTTTAAATACTGTATCAAGTAGAGTAGGACCTACTGAAACACTGTATAACCTGTAATTATATCTCTGAATAAAAATTATTGAATTGAATTGAATTAATATTATTATTATCAGTAATTAGTGGTAGCATTGCTGCTGTCTCATACACTTATCGAAAATGGATGCAGTATAAAATAAAATGAAATTATATTGAAAATTCATCTTGGATTTTATTTAAAGTTTAATTTTAAATTATCATAACACTCATATATATATATTATATATATATATATATATATATATATATATATATATATATATATATATATATATATATATATATATATATATATATATATATATATATATATTTCTCTATTGTTTTTAATCTCATTGCTTATCTGTATGTCTATGAAAATTGTTTGTTAATAAATATTTTACCGAATCTTTTTAGGAAATGAATGTATCTTTCCTCTAAATTTGCTTTCTCAATTGTGGTAATTTTCTCCTTCGTTCCATTGTGAATCACTCCAGTTTTTAGTTCTGAGAATTGGGGCTTTCCAAACTTTCTCAATAACGATATGCAGTTTTTTCTTTTTTTGGGGGGGATGGGGAGGGTGAAGAAGATGGGGAAGGGGAGAGGGAGGGGGGTTAATGACGGAGTCCCATTTCCAACTTTCATGTCTGTAATTTCATTCTTGTCACATAAATTTAGTGAATATCTAGAAAAATGGTTAATGAGACCAATAGTTAGTATATTCATTTATTTATTCATTTCTATTTATTTATTTATTTATTTATTTTTTTACTTACCAATTTATTTGTTGATTTATTTCATTGTATGTTTTTTAATTTATTAATTAATTTATTTGCCTATTTGTTCTTTTGTTATTTATTTAATTATTTATATCTTGATTTATTTATTTATTTATTTATTTATTTATTATTTATTTAATCAGTTTCCGTGGTAGGTCTATAAGAGTTTGAACTGATTAATTATCAAACATTTATATAAAGTCCAACCCAGTGTTGACATTTTATTACCATTGCGTGTATGTTCATCAATGATTTCATGGGTGTGCCTAATTTGCATTCTTTTTACCTTCGCATTAAGAAGCCATTATGAGTATAGTAATGATTTCGTTAATGGAAAAATTGTCAAAGCATTTATGTCTAATTATTTTTAATGTTTATTTTTGTTTATTTTTTTTTTTTTTTCGAGGAGGAAATTTATGAGGAGAAATGAGGGTAAAAATTAGATGTTTTGACATGAACCAAATGTTTATATGTAATTTCAATCACTTTCCGACCTACTGCAAAAGTAATAATAATAATAATAATGATAATAATAATAATAATAATAATAATAATAATAATAATAATAATAATAACAATAATAATAATAATAATAATAATTAATAATAATAATAATAATAATAATAATAATAATAATAATAATAATAATAATAATAATAATAATAATAATAATAATAATAATAATAATAATAATAATAATAATAAAAGAATAAAAAAAAAAAAAAAATAAAAAAAAAAAAAAAAAAAAAATAATAATAAAAATAAATAATAATAATAATAATAATAATAATAATAATAAACAATAATAATAATAATAATAATAATAATAATAATAATAATAATAATAATAATAATAATAATAATAATAATAATAATAATAATAATAATAATAATAAAATAGAAAAATTAGTGTCAAACGTTAATGGAGATGAAGGACAAAGTGTTGAACAAATTAGAAGGAAAATGAACGAAAAAATAGAAGAGGAAAACTGTGGCGAAAGAAATAGGAATGAATGAGGGAAAAATGTGGATGAAGAAGGAGGACAAAGTATTTAACAGGTGGGACGGAAAATAATGGAAAAATATTTCTGAACTTGGAAGAATTAATTAATAACATTTTGATTAAAAAAGGAAATAATATAGGATCTTATATATATATATATATATATATATATATATATATATATATATATATATATATATATATATATATATATATATATATATATATATATATATATATATATATATATAATATATTATATAAAATATAAATTATATAATATATATATATATATATATATATATATATATATATATATATATATATATATATATATATATATATATATATATATATATATATATATATATATATATATATATATATATATATATATATATATATATATATATATATATATATATATATATATATATATATATATATATATATATATATATATATATATATATATATATATATATATATATATATATATATATATATATATATATATATATATATATATATATATATTATATATATATATATATATATATATATATATATATATATATTATATATATATATATATATATATATATATAATAAATATAATATATAATTGCTGCAAAAAAAAAATAATAAAATAATATATATAATATATATATAATATAATAATATAAAAATAAAAAAAAAAAAAAAAAAAAAAAAAAAAAAAAAAAAAAAAAAAAAAAAAAAAAAAAAAAAAA
>SEYY01005517.1:0-17883 GCA_009176605.1 Armadillidium nasatum
TTTTTTATTTTTTCTCTTTTTTTTTTTCACTTTATTAATCTATAATAATTACTTCTATATTATATTTAGATTGTTTAAGTTATAAAGTTATAAGTTATAAATAAAGTAACAAAGCAACCTAAAGAAAAAAGAAGGGACATTAGAAAACAACCATGAAAGACAAACAACAAAAACTTATGATAGCTTATCTTTAAGTAGTCGGCCATCTTTTTCCTCTCTCTTCTATGTTTCCCATGGCACTTCTTTTTTTCTACAATTATTTCTGGAAAAATAAAAGAATTAGCAAGAACACATAAATGTGCCCATGCTCACAATATATATATATATATATATATATATATATATATATATATATATATATATATATATATATATATATATATATATATATATATATATATATATATATATATATTTTTTATTTATTTTTTTTTTATATCACCTATATTCTAATATATAATAAAAATATATATATATATATATATATATATATATATATATATATATATATATATATATATATATATATATATATATATATATATATATATATATATATATATATATATATATATATATATATATATATATATATATATATATATATATATATATATATATAGTATATATAAAGTTTGTTTGTATCCTAAACTTTTAATACTTCTTAGCTTAAATTAATATGACAAAAAGGTTTAAAAATAGGACTTTATTTTGTAGTTTATTATATATTTAACATAGTAGCGTGAGTTAATTGTAGGCCGAGTTTTAAAATGGCAGTCCTTATTCCTCTTCGAAGGATTTTCGTTAGGTTCACGACTTTAATTTGTTCGTAATCGATATTCACTTCCCTTGTGAAGATTTCTTAGTAGAATCGTCATTCTTCATAAACAGTCTGACTTCTTGATGATTAGATAGGAATATCCTCTACTTGATAGTCAGAGGCTTTCTCTCGCTTAAAAGCCAAGAGTTCCTAGAAGACTGTTTTCTTTGAAGATCTTGTAGATGGAATTTATCTTTGAAGTTCTTTGTCGATGGATTTATCCTCTACTTGATAGTCAGAGGCTTACTCTTACCTAACGGTCAAGAGCTCCATTTAGTTCTTCATCAAGTTGTCTTCTTTTTCGGGAGTCTTCTAATTCTGAGTTTACTTCTATCTTGCGCTAATAGTCTTGAATGACCCTTATTCAAGCTTTAACCCTTTCTTTTATCTTCTCACGAGTTAAAGGGTTTACGCAAATTTATTAATTCATTAAATTTTGTTTAACGTAAAAATCATTAATAAAAATGATATAAAATTATCAATTAAAATAAATAAGTATTGAAGCTCACATTTGTGAATGAATTTAAAATCTACTATTATTTGAATATTCATTCACAAATATAAATAAACAACATGATATATTTAAAAGGACCGTAAAAGTTCAAAAATTGAACTTTACATTTCTCCCTTTCTTAAAATATATCATGTTTCTAGAGTTAATTTCATTTCAGAAGAAAATCGGAAGTAGATTATAAGATAAAATATGATTACTATAAAATATCTTGAATTCATCTCGAGATTTCGTGTTTCTTTATCCTTTAAATTCCTCATACAGAGATCAACTTCATTCCAATAATATAAATGAATATATTATCTTAGATTAATTTTCAATATCTTAACTGTAAGATATCCTAGTCTCTGAGTAGGATGCAATGAGCGCTCTATTCATCCTAGTCATAAAGCGGTCCTATATTGGGTACATCCGAAGAGTGCATACCAATTAGATTAAAAATCTGCATAGGAACTTTTCCGCGAGACTAAACCAGATATAAATGACTGTTTAGGTCACTACATCAAAACTACGTATATACGCTTTCAATTCTTCTTAATCCTTGATCTTCTAAATTCTTCTTATATTCTCTGTAATCTTCTTTCTTTCCTAAACACGATAATCTTTCCATAAATAAATAACAATAAAATGAACTATAAATTCTATCTTCCTTCTTCTCTGACATATCAACAACAACACAGTAATTTGATCATAATAATCAGACCGATTATTAATCCGATCACATTTCTAGATCTATACTCTATGGGTCTATTCGGTAATATCATATTTTCTACTACCGTTCCTTTTGAACGTAGATTATATTCATTATTTCTTCTGACATTATTCTGTCGATTTCTTACGTGATTATTATGTATATAATAATTTTCTACTTCTGAATCTGTATCAGAATTTTCAGAGAATTCGTTATTTCTTTCTTCAATATTATTAAGGAGAGGTTCGGAATCTATGTCTTCATTTTCATTTAAAATAAGATTTGGTAATTTACAAATTTTCAGTCTATTTATATGTACATTTTCTGTTCTTCTATGCGCATCATAAAGTGGCTTTATAGTATAGTTTACAGACGAAATTTTATTTACAATTCTATAGGGTCCTAACCAACGTGGTTTTAATTTGCTACCTTTACCTTGTCTGTAGTTATCTTTCAACCAAACAATATCTGTGACTTGAAATTCTTTAAAATTATGAACTTTACAATGGTCGTTCCTTTTCTTTTTCTTTTCTGAAGTGTATTTCCATGCATTTTCGTATGCTTTCTTCATTTTCTGATTTAATTCTTCTTTTACGTTAGCTCCGATATAATCGTAGGTTTTTCCTTTCTTAATTATATCTGATAAAGGCAATATAGCATCTCGACCAAAGAATAAAAAAAATGGGATTTCATTTACAGCTGAATGGTAGGAAGTATTCAGTGCTAAAGTGACGAAAGATAAGTAATTTTCCCAATCATGTACCGATGAGAATTCTAAAGCTGAGGCAAGAGCAGACTTTATGCTTCTATGTGATCTTTCTACTATTCCATTACTTTGCGGATGGAATGCTGTTGTGTAATGTACTTTAGTCTTGTAGAAACTACAAACTTCTTTAAAAAGTCCCGAATGGAATTGGGATCCATTATCAACTGTAATATTTAAAGGGGCTGAGAATTTTGTTATATAATCCAATAAACAATCGACTATTGTTTCTTTCTTTATATTAGATATTGGATATGTTTGTAAATATCTTGAAAAGTGGTCGATAATAGAGAAGATATATTTATTTCCTTTATCTGAAATAGGGAGTGGTCCTACTAGATCTATTCCTAGAGATACACCGGGTGATAGAGGGGTGTTTGACATTTGAATAGGAGCTCTAATACTATTATATGGTGAAAGCTTTTGACACGTTTGACATTCTTTACAATAGTCTTTTACATCTTGTACCATAGTTGGCCAATAAAATAATGTTTCTGCTCTATATAGAGTTTTTATGAAACTCGCATGGAAATTTAGATTTGAATTATGAGCTATATACAAAGCTACTGATTTTAAAGATCTTGGTATTACTAATACTTCAGAAAATTCTCTCTGATGTTTATTTTCATTAATGAAATGCAAACAATTATTTTCCATTGTAAATCTTTTCAAGTCAATGTCTCTAGATATTCCTTCTAAGTTATTTTTTTCAAAGTAATTTATGATTTTTCGCCATTCAATATCTTTTAGTTGTTCTCTTCTTACATTTTCGGCGCTTAAATCAATAGATGGATCTAGTTCTCTTGTATTATTAATTTGATTCACACTTCTACTTAAAGCGTCAGGAATTATATGTTCGCGTCCTGCTTTAAATTTAATATCGAAGTTGAATTCTGTTAATAATAAAGCCCAACGAGCTATTCTCGGTGTCGATGCTTTAAATTTAAATAGATATTTTAATGGTTGATGATCTGTTAAGATGGTGAATTTATGATCATATAAATAATAATTAAAATGCTTTACTGATTTTACGATAGCAAGAGCTTCTCTTTCTGTAACGCTGTATCTTTGTTCTTGTGGAGATAATTTCCGGGAAAAATATGCAATAGGTCTATCAATATCATCTTTTTCTTGGGTTAAAACAGCTCCAATAGCTACGTCACTAACATCTGTATGTAGTTTAAAAGATTCGTTGAAATTTGGATGAATTAGAATAGGTGATGTACACAGAAGATCTTTTAATTTTTCAAAGGCTGAGTTTTCTAATTCTGTCCAAACAAATCTTGTAAATTTTTTCGTTAAGTTCGTTAAAGGGCTACTTATATCTGAAAAGTTTTTGACAAATTTTCTATAGTAGCTTATCATACCAATGAATCGCCTAACGTCTTTTACGTTTTTCGGTGTTTGGTAATCCTTTATTCCTTGTATTTTTGAGGTGTCAATCTGGATGCCTTTACTAGAAATTATATGACCTAAATATTTGACTGATTCTTTCGCAAATTTGCACTTTTTCAATGAAAGTTTGAGGTTCGATTCCTCATATATGTTTAAAATCTGGTCTAAATATTTAATATGATCGTCAAAAGATGAACTGTACAATATAAGGTCGTCCATATAAATGTGACAAAATTTTCCCAATACTTCTGAAAATAAAATTGATAAGACACGACAAAATGTGCTAGGAGCACCAAGGAGACCGAATGGCATTCTTTTATGTTGATATTTTAGATTGTTAGGACCTATGAAGCTGGTTTTGTGACGATCTTCCTCTGCTATCATAATTTGGTTAAATCCTTTCACGTTATCTAAAACAGTGAAATATCTCGAGCCGTTCAATGATGCTAATATTTCGTCTACTTTTGGCATAGACATCACTTCTGCTTCTGTTACTTTATTTAATTCTCTTGCGTCATATACGAATCGTACTCCTCCATCCGACTTTTTTAGAAGAAGGACTGGACAGTTCCAACTACTGGTCGATTCTTCAATCATATCTAATTTTAACATTTTGTCGATGTGTTCTTGCATCGTTTCTTTGGTAGCTTGAGGAAGTCGATATTGTGGAACACAAACAGGTTTAGCATTTCCTGTATTTATCTTGTGTTCAGTTAATTTGCATAGACCTATATCATCTGAAGTTTTAGCAAATGCGTTTTTGTGTTTCTTTATCACATCTATTATTTCTAGTTGTTGATTTGTTGCTAAATTATCTAAGTTTATATCACTTATATTAAAGGTATCTTCAGATTTTACTATATTTGGTATATCTATTTCTTCGTCTTTTGCCAGAAAAATATCTCCAATTAGTTCTTTTTTATTTAGCGTTACATCGTGATCCATAAAGTTAGCTATCGTAAATGGTACTTGTAATTTATCATTTACGTGACATAGAGTATTTCCGACCTTCATCCCTTCTTTACACGAAGATTCTATTACAATATCCTTCCCTTTCCATTTTTTATTGACAATACCATAGGTCTTTATAAAAGATCTAGGAGGGAGGATTATTTTCTTTTCGATTTTTAATTTATTCATAGAGATGTCTTCTTCTCTTGAAATTTCAAAACACCGTAATTTCCTTTCTTCGGTTTTCAATATTGGAAATCTATGCCTATTTATTTGTATGTATTTGTTTCCAAAATCGAAAGAGATTTTACCGATACGTTTTATGACATCCCTTCCTATTAAGATACTTCCATAAAAAGTAGGATTATCTATTATATATACTTGGTGAATTATGTTCACCTTCCCTATTTGTAAATAGACTGAAGTTTTACCTAATAAATTTAAATTTTCCCCTGTTACACTTGTAACTTGAAAATTGGGAGACATTGTAACTTTTTTCTTCAGATCCATTTCTGACAATTTAGAATAAAAATATTTTGACATAATGCTAATACATGATCCACTATCGATATATGCAATAGCGTCTAGATGGTCTACTTTTATTTTGATGATGGGATTTTCTAAATTTTCATCAATGGATCTAGAATTTAGTTTTTTGGTTCTGAAAAATATGTCTTTCCTTTGATGTAATCTAGGACAATTGATTTTTTTATGTCCTAACTGGTTACAATGGAAACATCTTATATTAATGTTTCTTTCATTAAATCTACTTCTATTATTATTATTATTATTATTATTATTAATTTCTGGGACTTTATTATTATTTACGTTGTGTACGTAACTTTTATTTGGTAATAATTTCTCAGCTTTGAGAGCTGCTTGAATGCATAGATTATATGATGTGAATTCTTGGATTCCAATCATTTTCTTTATTTCTATATTTAGACCGTTTATAAAAATAGATATAAGGAACTGGTCTCTTGATTCCAGGGTTTCAAATTCTGTTAAAACTTCTAGTACGTTTTCGCTGATTTCGTCAATCTTGTTTATGTAATCTCTAACACTGAGTTGGCCTTGTCTCAGGTTTGTGAACGAACTATAAGCTTCTTGTTTCGAAATGTTTATTTGGAATCGTTTGCTCAAGAAAGAAACTAATTCGTCAAAGTTCAGTTCATCTAATTCTGGGTGAGTATTTATGTATATTTGTGCGGCATCTACACATAAACATTTTAATATATTTATTTTATTATTCTCGTCCCAGTTTTCGAGTTTCGCTCTTACGTTGAATTGGTTTATAAAAGACCTAAAGTTAGTTTTCCCATCAAATGATTTTAGTTTACCAATTATACTCGAGAAGTTTAAGATTTGAGCGTTTTCTTCAGCCATAGTTATATTAAAAAATCTTCTTAACCTTTTTGTCAAATTTTTGAGCTTTATAAAATCCCAACGAAATCCTTTGGATCGTTACTTAATTGTCGTTTGTCCTACCGTCTGCTAACCAATTTAAAAGTTTGTTTGTATCCTAAACTTTTAATACTTCTTAGCTTAAATTAATATGACAAAAAGGTTTAAAAATAGGACTTTATTTTGTAGATATTATATATTTAACATAGTAGCGTGAGTTAATTGTAGGCCGAGTTTTAAAATGGCAGTCCTTATTCCTCTTCGAAGGATTTTCGTTAGGTTCACGACTTTAATTTGTTCGTAATCGATATTCACTTCCCTTGTGAAGATTTCTTAGTAGAATCGTCATTCTTCATAAACAGTCTGACTTCTTGATGATTAGATAGGAATATCCTCTACTTGATAGTCAGAGGCTTTCTCTCGCTTAAAAGCCAAGAGTTCCTAGAAGACTGTTTTCTTTGAAGATCTTGTAGATGAATTTATCTTTGAAGTTCTTTGTCGATGGATTTATCCTCTACTTGATAGTCAGAGGCTTACTCTTACCTAACGGTCAAGAGCTCCATTTAGTTCTTCATCAAGTTGTCTTCTTTTCGGGAGTCTTCTAATTCTGAGTTTACTTCTATCTTGCGCTAATAGTCTTGAATGACCCTTATTCAAGCTTTAACCCTTTCTTTTATCTTCTCACGAGTTAAAGGGTTTACGCAAATTTATTAATTCATTAAATTTTGTTTAACGTAAAAATCATTAATAAAAATGATATAAAATTATCAATTAAATAAATAAATATTGAAGCTCACATTTGTGAATGAATTTAAAATCTACTATTATTTGAATATTCATTCACAAATATAAATAAACAACATGATATATTTAAAAGGACCGTAAAAGTTCAAAAATTGAACTTTACAATATATATATATATATATATATATATATATATATATATATATATATATATATATATATATATATATATATATATATATATATATATATATATATATATATATATATATATATATATATATAAGAGAGAGAGAGAGATAGAGAGAGAGAGAGAGAGAGAGAGAGAGAGAGAGAGAGAGAGAGAGAGAGAGCGCGTTGGAATAGGGCTGGGGCTCTGGCTGGGATTGCCTATAATTTGTATAGGTCAAAACCATTGAAATTTTAGGTTAAGAAAAGTAAATATAAATTGTTTTTTTTTTAATTATAAAGAAGGAGTAGAATAGCCAACATTCACTTAAATTAATGATTATATGCATATTTTCTAAAAAAAAAAAAAAAAAAAAAAAAAAAAAAAAAAAAAAAAAAAAAAAAAAAAAAAAAAAAAAAAAAAAAATTTTTTTTTCTGATTCATAATAGTGATTCAACAGGTTTTACTTAGGTTTTTTTTTTTTTTTTTTTTTTTTTTTTTTTTTTTTTTTTTTTTTTTTTTTACAAAACGCCACCACTCACGGGCAGAGCCCTTTTCAAGGAGGGGGCACACACACAAGGACAAACTCACACAAACACACACACACCTAACGCACAGCCCTCAGGTGGGCTCAGACGGAAGACTTGAAGAGTGAAAGATCAAATGCAGTTGGAAAAATAGAAGATGGTAGAGAATTCCACAGAATAGAGGTGGCTGGAAAGAAGGAGGTACCACAACGGGCTAGCCTGGGATTCCCTACGTCCACACAAAATTGGTGCGAAAGCAGGGCACCCCTCGTGTGCAACGAGGACGACGCAACGGTGGAGGAATGCGAGAGGCCAATTCCCTCGAGCACCTGCCATTGTAGTACCTGTAGAAAAGAGATAGCGCGCCAACGTCACGTCGCAGGGACAGAGGGTCAAGAGAGTTTGAAAGTAGGGGACAGTTTATTAATCTCATAGCTTTTGACTCAACCCTATCCAGAAGAGAGGAGGAGCCAGAGCCCCCCCAAATGTGAGAACAGTACTCCATACAAGGGCGAATAAGACCCTTATATATCTGGAGTAACTGCTCAGAAGAAAAAAACTCTCGCAACCTGAACAGAACTCCCAGCTTCTTAGAGGCAGCTTTAGCAACCATTGTGATATGTGGTTTCCAAGACAGTTTGTTGTTTATGTTTAGACCAAGAATGTTAATGTTATTTACAGGTGAGACGGGAGAGCCATCGAAGAGGATAGGAAAGTTAGGAGGTGTTTTTGAGAGGGAGATGTAAAGAAGTTGAGTTTTTAAAGAGTTGAATTTCACAAGGTTGCTATGTCCCCACCGGGAAATTCCATCCAGATCAGCAAGAATAGAATCGGAAAGTTGAAGACGAGAAGCAAGTCTAGAAGCAAAAGAGGGAGCAGATTTGAAATGAGTAGAAGAATGTAGAGTTGAATCATCAGCATAAGAGTGAACAGAGTTAGAAGTGCAGTGGAGAAGATCGTTAATGAAAAGTAAGAATAAGGTTGGAGATAAAACAGAACCCTGAGGAACACCACAGTTGACAGAAAAGGAGGAAGAGGTCGCTCCATCTACAACTGCCGAAATGGAACGATCTGAGAGAAAACTAGACAAGAGTAAGCAAAGAGAAGGAGGAAACCCAAAGGAAGGGAGTTTAGAGAGTAGCGACGCATGCCATACCCGGTCGAAAGCCTTGGATATGTCAAGCGCCACCACACAAGACTCCCCGAAGTCCCTAAGGGCAGAAGACCATAGATCAGTAAGATAGGAAAGTATGTCACCAGTTGACCTCGAGCGACGAAAGCCATACTGGTGATCAGAGAGAAGAGAATGAGACTCCAAATGATCCAGGAAATGAGAGTTGAGGAGAGTTTCAAAAATTTTAGATAGAACACAAGTGAGAGCTATGGGTCGATAGTTAGAAGGGTCAGAACGGCTACCTTTTTTCGGGATCGGCTGAACCAACGCACGCTTCCAGCATAGAGGAAAAGTATTAGTATTAAGGCATAGAGAGTAGTGTATCAAACTTGTATCATTTAGCTACATTATTTCAAAATTATTTTTTTGTTTATTCTTTCAGTCACTATGGCTAAAAGATCAGCTTCAGCAGAATGGGAGTACTTTACAATATTTCAGAATAGGCTTGTAATAGCTAAATGTAACATCTGCAGTCTGTAAATTAAAAGAAGATCTTCAGGTGCCCCAAGTAAAAATTTTTCAACCAAATCTTTATGGAGATATCCAAAATTAAAACAGAAAGATGAACATTCACTAGTAGAAAAGGAGTTGTCAAAATAAAACAGAAAAGAAAAAGAAAATATTGAAAAAACAATAAAGAAATCTTAATTTTTTTATATTTTGTTTGAATTTTTTATTTTTTTTATTATTTGACTTATTGAGCTGAAATTTTCAGTGAGTATGAATTTTTTCAGCCCTATGTTGATTTTGATTGTTTTTCTGAGTCTATAATGGTTTGAAAGTTATTTGGACCCAAAGTTGACAAAAACATGAATACCTGGGTCAAACCACTGATCTACATGAGCTGAAAATTTAACTGAATAATCTTAGCCCCAATTTCTTTCATTAGTGGGAACAGATTTTTGATATCATGTCAAGAAAAAAAGTTATAAGCATTTGAAAAAAAATTTGCAAAAATTTGCAAAAAAAAAAAAACAAAAAAAAAACAAAAAAAAAAACTACCTACTAATTATTTTATTTGTGGATATTGTTTAGAGGATGAACAGGGCTACAACTTTTATTTATTGCATTATTAAATGGTATTTTTTGAAGCGAGATATAGCCTCTCAAACTTGGGAATTTTTGAAATTTGGCCAAACATGGATTTTTTTGAGAGGCCAAATCTCAAAACCAACGAATTCGCATCAAATAAAGTATAGAGAAGAATTTATAGCCCCATCCCTCCTCTATATACCCACCAAAAATAAGAAATGTTATAGTTGTAGTTTTTAAAAAAATTTTTTTTGTCCAAAAAGATGGATATTTTTTTTAATAGTTTGTCAATTTTGTGCTTATAGCATTTTTCCTATAACTCGGAGAACAAAATTCTGTTAAAAGCTTTTGTAGCCCATAGAATTCTGAATATACATTTCAAATTTCAGATCATTCAAAAAGTGGTTTGGCCCTGCCATTTATTTGAAAAAGTGTCAAATTTTCAAAAAAAAAAATTTTTTTTAACTGTTATAAACTCAGAAAAATGCTAGAAATGGGCTATGGTAGTTTCTCATATAACACTATAGTTGAAGGATTTTATTCTAGTCCCACAAGTTTCACCAAGTATATTTAATTCTTTCTCATATTCCTAACCTTTTTATCTACATCGATGACATTCTTATTTCTACTCTAGCTCTGAAGAGCAAATTAAAGTATTAGAAATGGTATTTGACAGGCTAAATTATTTTAATTTAAAATTTAGTGCTGAAAAGTGCCAAATTGGACAATCAAAGGTTATATATCTAGGTTTTAGTGTGTGAAGCTTTTATCCTAACTAAGGAGTTAGGAATGTTCTCGGTTGAAAGGAAATTTCTCAGAGGGGATATGATACAAGTTTACAAAATATTTGCATCTGACAGAAATATAGAGATTGGAAAATACTTTATAGTGGACCATGGAAGAGTAACTAGAGGACATGATAAGAAAATTAAAAAGAAGCATGCATATAAAAATATATACTCTTTCAGTAATAGAGTTGTTAATTTTTGGAATGACTTGCCACAAGAGATTGTTGACTGTGATTCTCTTGTCAAATTTAAAAAGGGGCTAGATAGATATATGGATAGTTTAGGTATTATATAACTTGACTAATCCAAATTGGTGGGTATATATAAATTTTTAGATCAACAGATCAACCTATGACTAAGCCTAATGGGAGTTTTTTTTTGTAGTGGGTGATGGTTTATTGAATATTGCATGTATAATTGGGCTTAATTTTACTTTTATCTTTGCATGAATGAACTGATAACTAGGGATGGGATAGACCTAGTCTTTTGTGCATGTATTAGTATTATTATTATTATTATTTGTTTGGACTGGGACAGTCTCGATAGGCCCTTGTGGGTTCTAACTGTCTCTATTTTCCTATGTTCCTATATTCCTATGTTCCTCCCTAATAAGGATAAAAGTCTTTCTATATTAAGCATTCCAAAACCTAAGACAATAAAAGTTCTATGTTCTTTCTGAGGATGTATAAATAATTTCCAATCTTTACTTCTTGGTATTTCTAATATCATTTCTCTTCTTCTTTCTTTTCTCAGAGGTGCACCATACCCTAATCATAGAGTAAAATGGAATCCTGAAGCTGAAGAAGCCTTCAATCTAGCTAAACTGACTCTGGAAAATGCTACGCCTTTTGATTTTCCATCTATTAGTGCCAAGATATCTTTTCACAGATGTCAGTCAGATTGCCTTGGCTGGTGTAGTAGTTTTGACAGAAAATGAAAAAACTGTTCCACTTAGATTCTATAGTTATAAGTTAAACCAAACTGAAATGAGCTATAGTATTTTTAGCAAAGAACTCCTTGCCTTAGTAAAAACCCTAAAAAAAATTTCAGCATATTGTAGAAGGATGAAAGATAGATGTGTTTTGTGATAACCTTTTGATTACACAGTCACTTAAAAAAGAGACTGATGCTAACTAAAATCACTTGTAGCAAGAGAGCAGCATTACCTAACTTTCCTGTCTGAATATGACTTGACAGTATATCATTAAATCTGAAGAAAATATTCTAGTTGATTATTTTAGTAGGAATCCTGCTCAACAGCCCACTGAAGGTTCACTGAAATTACCAGCTCCTTCAACCTCTGTAGGAAATGCAAATATAAAACTGTCGACAAGCCTTTCACTCCAACTTGGAAGGGAAGACACTGTTACAGAAGTTCTTCCTTAAGCACTCTTCGATGAAGCATTGTCACCTCAGAGCTTTCTCCCCAGCAGGATTCTTTAATAGAGGATGACTGTCATCTATTTTCCATGTTTCCGCCAATGAAGTGTTTAAGCTATTTCAGTGTAAAATTGATTATAAAGAACTTCAAGCATCATGAGAAACAGATGTGCAACTTCAAAAATACTTAAATAAGTAAGAAAATACTAATCTCAAGCTGACCAAGTGAAATTACTATTATAAAAATGACCTACTGTCTTTGGTTGTCGATGAATCTATTCCACTTTCACCTTGTGTCTTGTTCCTGAATCATTACAACTGTTATCTCTTATTCACATTCCCTTGCACATTTTGGAGTCAAGAAAACTCTGGCATCTCTTAGAAAGTGCTTTGTATGGAAGAATATGCCTAAATACACAAAGCAGTTTGTTCTAAGTTGTGATTCATGTCAGAGGTCTAAATCTTTATGCAAAATAAGCCCCCCATATCTTACCAGCTAGTTTTTACAGAATTTCAGGTGTTCCATATAGACATTCTTGAAATGCCTTCATGTAAAATCTATAAATATCTTTTAACTTTAATTGATAGATTCACTCGCTTTCTCTTTTGTTTTCCCCTTGAAAAACATAGAAACCTTCACAATTGTGGAGTTAATTACCAGAGAATTTATTCCTATAGCTGGAATTGAAGAAACTTACGTTTCTGATTGTGGAGGATAGTTTACCACATATTTATTCAGAATTGTTAGTGAGGAACTAGGATGCCGACATTATTTCTGCCTATACTTCTCAGAGTAATGGCCTCATTTAAAACTCCCATAGAACCCTTTTGAGGTCTCTTTGAGCCATACTGTTAGATGAGTTGGAAGATGTACAAAATTTTTGATTGGATCTTCTCCCCCTAGTGCTTTTATGTTTAAGAACTGCCCCATTAAACTCAGAATGAATCACCCCTGCTGTCCTAATGATGGGTCAAAATCCATCCCTTTCTGGAGCCTTAATAGAGGAAGTGGAGTCCTCATTCCCACTTTCAATAAAAACATACACAGAAAAGTTGAAGTTATTCTTGGGATTATCTCCATATCCAGAATTTTCTGCCAAAAAACCAAAAATATTTGTACCAAAGAATTTAAAAGATGCTAAATTTGTTCTTGTAAAAAAACCATTAATATGGCATAAACAAACTAGCCACAGTATACTATGGCCCTCTCTATAGTGAGATTATCTGGTAATAATGTGTATATAAAAAAAGAATAATAAAGTGTGAAGTAAAAATTTAATTAATATTAAACCATATTTTAGTTTAAGTAATGAAGATATTGAACTGGATGAGTAATAAAAGTTTACAAAAAATATGTTGAAGGTGCCATATGTATATAGTTTTTTGTTTTATAAATTTTTTATGCCAATTTAAAATTTTGTTACAACATATATATATATTTTATTCTGGTAATATTATTTTGTTAGAATAAGTTTCCCCTAAGCTTTAAATTTCATTCTTTCTTCTATTTTGGTAAAAAAATTCACTCCTAGGTATCACCATATTAGAAAACTAGGGGTATCAACATTCATATATATCAATCTAACTATATATTTATTTATATGACAGGATGTTAGGATATCGATCTCCGATATTTAGATTGATAAATATTTTTTTATGGGATTGGATTTGTCCATGAGGTGGTCTGACTTAGTCACTGTTTGTATATCTGAATGAATACATGTGTTATAAATATCTTGTAAAAGAAAAATTTGTGTAAAATATATGACTATTTATGTTTTTATTAACATATGAATTAAAAATACGTATTTAAAAAGAAAAAAGAAAATAGTAACTAACAAATCAAATAGAATTTAAATTAAAAAGTTATAAAGGTAAGAGATTAATATTTTATATTAGCCTCAAATGTAGGCTATCTACGCTAGACCTGTTATTGCATATATATATATATATATATATATATATATATATATATATATATATATATATATATATATATATATATATATATATATATATATATTGTAAGAGTTTTTTAACTTACACGAGAAGTGACAGCAGTCTTCAACCCTGCTTTCCTGGCTGATGCTATCACTTTCAAAGTGTCTCCTATCGGTTCTGGATAGGACACAAAGATTAGCTTTGGTTGTTGTTGTATACAGTGTTGGTTCTTTCACAGCTTCTTCCCTGTCTCCGAGGAAAACCTGCACTGCTGCTAGGTGAAAAAAATTTGAAAATTTAATAATAATTCATCGAAGGTTGGGAGAATCTTAAAAGGAATACTCACCAAAGAATTGTGTATCTTACCAATTTTACCAGGGAATCCGCCCATTAATGAACTCGACAACAAAAGAAACAAAACAAACACTTTATTATTTATTTACATATTAATTTGGACATAGATATTGTAAAATTATTTACATTAATTTTACAACATATACATAGCTAAACCAAACAATTAAATAAAAAGGCCTCCTTTACCTAACCTATTAAATTTTCAATTATAGTAATGATAAATATATATGTTTTCTTTTCATTTTTTACACTATGGACTATACTAATGTAAATGCTAACCCTATCAAATAAAAGATTCAAAAAAAAAAAAAATAATAAAAATAAAATTATAATAATAAACTCTTTTGAAATTTTAAATTAATAATAACTAACTAATATCTTATCAAGTGAGGTTACTTTAAATAATAAGAATTCCTTAAGTAAAGAATATAAAAAAAATAATAATAGAATATGAATTATTGAATGAAGATTTACTAGCAATGATTTTTTTTGATTCCCCCACTTTAAAAGCAAGGCTATTACCAGAGGGTTTTAACCCAGTTGACTTGGGTGATATATGTAGGCTATGAAATTTACATGATAAATAAAATGTCATAACTTGTAGGTAACCATCTTATTTAATAGCTGAAAGTCCCTGACAACTCTCTTTTGAAGAAGTTGAATTTCTATTGCTAATTCAATAAGCTGTTTCCCACTTTATTACAACACAATCTCCTCAAAGGACAAATTTCAATTTGCGTCTTTCTGACTGGATGGAATGTTTAGGGTTGACTTCAACACTTGGATCGGATCCTCGCTTCTGACTGAGATTTGATGTTGTGTTCCCAAACTGGGTCCTTGAAAATAAAGCAGACAAGAACATATTTATATAAAATGGAGATCATTTCATAAAAGCTCTATTTTGAATAAGAAGAAAATAAAAACATTGAGCGGGGCTTAATTGAACTGTGATTGGCTGAACCTGAAATGATCTCCATTTTATATAAATATTTATTTCCAGCTTAATAGGAACAAACTTTTGTTCACGACTGTACATCTTTGATTATTCTTTGTTCTTAATATACTCTCTAAAACTTTTCTTCTTTATACTAATAAAGCTGAACTTATTAATTTTCTATAATTTAATTCTATTTTAAAGGCTTAATAAATTTAATTTTACTCTAATTTATTTTTTACATTATAACTTTTAATTCTTGATTGTTTTCTCTTTTTACTTTATAATACAAAAATACTGTTAAATTTCTCTTCTTACTTACCCAAAGATTTGGTATGCTTTTAAATGAGATTGATTCCTTTATCAATTTTGATCTTATTTATCAATTTGGTCTTATTTATTTTGGAACTTTCCTCTCTTTTGTCTTTCTATATTTTCTCTATTACTTTCTACCAACTTCAGAATTCTACAATTTTATCTTTATCTTATTTTATTTAGGGAGAAAAAAAATAATGAAATCTTTTCAATATATATATATATATATATATATATATATATATATATATATATATATATATATATATATATATATATATATATATATATATATATATTAGGGATGGAGCGATACCAAAATTTTTACCGATACCGATACCAAGATTTTAAATTTATCGATACCGATACCGAAAAATTAGCCGATACCGATACCGATACCAATTTTTTACTTATAAGAATATATATTATATATATATATATATATATATATATATATATATATATATATATATATATATATATATATATATATATATATATCAGAGGTGGGCGCGCAAATTTTAAAATTTAGAGCGCAAACTCAAAAGCGCAAATTTTAAAAATTTTGTCCGCAAATGCAAAAGCTCACATTTTTTCAAAAATTTTGTCCGCAAATGCAAAAGCGCACATGTCCGCAAATAAAAAAAAAATTTTAAATCGCAAATTTTGAAGCAAAAAAAAAAAAAAAAAAAAAAAAAAAAAAAAAAAATTAGCGCTAGGATGTAAAGATGAATTATTTTTAATTTTTTTTTTGATAAATGTAAATATATAACAAAAAATGAGAAAGAATTTATTATTATTTATTCAGCCATCTATGATCTGTTCCTCCTCGTAGCTCTCCTCTTGCATTCTGAAAAGAGTCATATTCCCTTTCATGAAAATAAATTTTTCAAAATTGCTGGATGCAATGGCTGCCCTCTTTGGTCTTAGAATGTCAGAGCCTTGACTAAACAACTTCTCCACGGCCCCTGAGCTGGGTAATGGGGTATTATACTTCATAAACAAGTCCACCCAGACCTCTTGGTATTCACATGGAAAAAGGTTCCTAGTGAGAGGGGTATTGTGGTGAACATCTACTGCATCCCAGCTATCCAAGGTTTGCCGCAACTTCTCCTCCAGAGGTGTCTGCTGGATATATGGGGCCTTCAGTTTCTGAAAAATTTAGAAATGGTATCAAGAACTCAAATCTTTTTAAGTTTCATTTGAACATTATGTCAGTGTATTATGAATATATATATATATATATATATATATATATATATATATATATAATATATATATATATATATATATATATATATATATATATATATATATATATATATATATATATATATATATATATATATATATATATATATATATATATATATATATATATATATATATATATATATATATATATATATATATTATATATATATATATATATATATAATATATATATATTATATATATATATATATATATATATATATATATATATATATATATATATATATATATATATATATATATATATATATATATATATATATATATATATATATATATATATATATATATCATCATCATCATCATCATCATCATCATCATCATCATCACCGTCCAAACCGGTAGGCTGACGCCTGTCGGGTGCTACTCCTCCAAAATTTTCTCCACGCATTTCTGTCCTCAAACATTCGGTTGTCTTCCACCTTTTCCAGTGTCTTTTTCCTTCGTTGTATGGCTTCTTCTACCGCCTCCATCCATCTCTTCCTTGGTCTTCCCGCCGGTCTCCTTCCTTCTGGTCTCCATTCCAGCATCTCTCTCAGTCTCTCTCCTCCCCCATTCTCTTCACGTGACCAAACCATCTCAGTTGGTTTCTTTCTATGCATTCTAAAATTGATTCCACCCCAAGTTTCTCTCTCACCAGTTCACTCCTCATTCTATCTCTCAGTGATATATATATATATATATATATATATATATATATATATATATATATATA
>SEYY01005518.1:5000-7500 GCA_009176605.1 Armadillidium nasatum
CCTTTCTATCCTATCGAAGCTTTCTCTAAGTCTATGAATGCTGTATATTCTTTCTTGTTCCATTCTGATCTTTTTTTTCGTCAACACCTTCAAATAGGAATATGATGTTTGTCGTGTTTCTCCCTGATCTAAAACAGTGTTGCCATTTTCCAATTTTAACTCAACCTTCATCTTCAATCTTCTCTTCAAGATCCTCTTATATACCTCACTAACACCTATTAACAACACTACTCCTCTGAAATTTTCACATTCTCATCTGTCTCCCTTTTTATGTATTGAGCAGATTACTGCTTTCTTCCATTCTGTTGGTATTTTACTTTTTTCTAATACCTTGTTGAATATCAATGTAACCCATTTAGTTATTCCTTCCCCTGTCTTGAATAACTCGTTATTCAGTCCATCGTATCCTGCACTCTTTCCATTTCTTAACATTTTAATTTCTACTCTTACCTCTTCTATCTGAATAATTCTGATTAAGTCCAGGCCTTGTCTTTCTCTTGGGAGTGTCTCTACCATTTTCTCCTCCTCTTCTTACTTCTTCTCCTGCACATTTAGTAAATATTCAAAAATTCTCTCTATCTTTCTGCTACCTCTGTCTCCTTCAGAAGAGGTTCTCCCTCTTTATTCAAAACCACATGCTTTTCGAGTTCTTTACTTCCTTTCATGGTCTTGATCATTCCATATACAATTTTTCTAGTTTCATTCATATCCTCCTTTAATTCTCTTCCTATTCTGATCAATGAGGAATATTTATTTCTTCTTTTTACACCATCTGCGTAATTTCTTGCTCTCACATATTCTCTTCTATTTTCCTCTATTCTTATCTTCATCCATTTCCTATATTCCATGTTCTTGAATTTCACGGTTTTCTTAACCTCCTCATTTCACAATATTGTCCTCGCCTTTCTTTCTTCTCCGATTTTCATCTTTCCCACTATTTCACATGCAGCCTGATCTCCTTTATCTCTAAAGTCTTCCCAGCCCACTTCTACAATTTTCTGTTCTTTCCTTCTTTCATATTCCTGAGTAATTCTTTCATTAGATTTTTCTGTAATTTCCCTTTCTTTCAGCAACTCCAAACAGAATCTCTCTTATTTTCCATTTTGACTTCTTTCCCGCCTTCCATCTCAATTTTTCCTTTATTCTACGGTCTATATATAAGGAGATCGTGAGCACACTTTTCGCATCTTCGAGGATTCACTTGTCGTTGGACAGCATCATTGACATCTCCGCGAACCTCTGTACTTTTAAACTACACCTGCACCACATTTATTTCTTATCTTCGTGATTGATGAAAGTATTCAATTTTGACGTGCTGTTTCTTATCGCAAAATCAATCAGATGTTCATCTTCAATGTTTCTCTCTCCCAATTCAAGCTTTCCCAACACAAAATACTTCTCTTTTCTTGACATGACATGACAGAAAAAGGATGAGACTGTGTAGAAAGGCGTGTCGCTCGAGCTCTTCATAATGGTGGAGGTATGAGACGAGAGATTTCAGAAGAGAAATCCCCGTTGTAATAGCGATAGTGCTGTAGACAGAGTGATGCAACAATTCTGCGGGCAGAAAGAGATTGGAGAGAGTTAACAAGAGAGAGAAAGAGAATTGATAAGACGAAAAGCCCTAGACTAAACATTCTCCAGGAGAGCTGTATGAGTAAAACCACCCCAGATGGGATAAGCATACTCCATACAGGGGCGAAAAGCACCCATTTAAAGAACTAGAGGTGGTTTGAAGAAATTATGAAGGTGGCTCAGAATAGCCAACCTCTTAGATATTTGTTTAGAAAGAGAAGTAATGCGATCTTTCCAGGAAAGATCACAAGAAAAAGATACACCTTGAATATTAAGAACAGATGAAGATTTGAGATTGTATTTTCAAAGAAGATATCATAGTTGTGTGGAAGATTATTTCGAGTGGAGAGATGGAATAACTATGTTTTTGAGGCATTGAAAACGACCATGTTTTCTCTGTCCCAACTAGAAATACGTGAAAGATCAGAGGTTAGTTCCTCCAAGGCTACCTTTCTCGAGTCCATTAACTGCTGTTGGGAGGGACGTCTAAAAGCAGTAATGAAGGGTGGAGTCATCAGCATAGGAGTGGATAGGAGATGATGTAATAGAGAGATCATTAATGAAAATCAGAAAAAGAATTGGGGATAGGAACAGAAACCTGAGGAACGCCACCATTTGTAGATCTGAATTAAGAACGGTGGCATCTACAATAGTACTATAGAACGACCGGAAAGGAAATCAGAGAGAAGATCACGGAGGGAAATAAAGAAACCGAAAGAGAGAAATTTAGAAATCAAAGCTTTGTGCTAGACTCTATCGAAAGCTTTCGATATGTCCATCTCGACATAAAAGGATTCTCTGAAATGACGAAGAATGGTGGACCAAGAGTCAGAAAGAAGGGGAAGGAGATCACTAGTAGAACGTTTCTTACGAAAGCCATACTGGCGATCAGAGACAAGATTACAAGGATTGAGATGTTTCCTAA
>SEYY01005519.1:10000-14058 GCA_009176605.1 Armadillidium nasatum
CGATTCCAGTTCTAATTGTAATTACGATATGATATAATTCACCAATTCCAGCACTAATTCTGATTCCGATCCTCTATAATTTACTGATTCTAGACTTGTTCAGATTGCGAAACACAATTAATCCTTCTCTAACATTGATTATGATTCACTAACTCTGGTCGTAACTGTTCCACATTTTCTGTCGCAAAAAAAAAAAAAAAAAAAAAAAAAAAAAAAAAAAAAAAAAAAAAACTTTTTTAAATTAGTTGTAAAAAATAAAAACGTAATAGAAAATATGTCAAAGAAAAGAGAAAAAAAAAACTTAAAAGATGCTCAAATTTCTGCTCCCACCTAGAAAATGGTTAAGCCCGTGAACGGTGACAAACTGTACTTAAAAAGTGTAAAAATTTAATGTAGAAATTTAAAAAGTAGATTTTCAAAACTTGAAAATGAAAACTTAAAAGTTCATATTAATTTAAAAATAAATGATAAAATTAAAAATAAAATAACTAAATAAACTACAGATAAATTAAAATAAATTAATTAATTGCATAATTATAATAATTTTTTAATTTAATTATATCCTCATTCATTATCACAAAGATAAATATTAAATTATAATCATTGTAATAAAAAAATTTAATGTTAATTAAGATATTAATACGTAACTGCTAGAAGACAATTATATAATTTACTATATACATACAAAGATATATACATAAAGATATATGTGCATATATATATGCATACGAGCGCACATTCTCTCTTCCCCTTTCTCTGAAATCATCATTTTAGGGGATTTCAATGTTTAGCAAAGCCAGTGGCTTTCTTCTAGTTCTCATGATACAGCAGGTAAACGTGCCATCCATTTCGCTATTCAAAACGACCTTAAGCAGTTGGTGAAGCTCCTTACTCGTATCCCTGATCGCCTTGGAGATGAAGAAAATATTCCAGACATTTTCCAACTTCCTCCGATCACCTTTTTATCTCTGTATTCTCTTTTATCTTTCCAATTCTTCTGCAGGAAAGACACGCCAATTGCGAGGAAACGTTTATGGCATTTCGGTGACGCAAACTGGTTGGACTTGCAGATGATGTACTTTTTTGATTATCCGTGGAATGATTATTGCTTCGGTAAAAGGGGTCTCTTAGAGTTTGCAGAATGCATTACCGATGTGATTTTCTCTTTCTTAAATTCGTACATTTCATATTCTTTCCATACTGCCAAACCTAACAAACATTGTTTAACTCTTCTAATTCTCGTGCTAACCGCCTCAGGGATTACCGTTATCTTCAAATCCAAGAAAATCACGTAACTTATATTCCATGATGGAATCGCACAAAATTTATTCTCTGTACACCAAAAACTCTTTTCTTCGTAGAAAACGAAATAATCTTTCTGGTTCCTCTTCCTCATGCCCTTTCTTGTATTTTGCAAAAAATGTCAACTCTAACTTTGCTCTTCCTCTTTCCTTTATCTAGTATCTTCTGATGGCACAACTGCTGCCCTTTCGCTTTCTTCTCAGGCTGAACTCTTTTGCCTGAAATTCAATTTCAGACGATTCCGTCACTATTCCTCCTTCTTCAACCCCCTAAACTCATTTATGCATAAATTAATAATTCATTAAAAGAAGTCATTTCTTCTCTCTAAAAGGCGTATTATCCTGATAGTATCTATGCTGCGGTTCTCAAAACTTGTGCTTCCGAGCTTTAACCCTGCCTTGGAAAACTTTTTTGTCTCTGTCTTTCTTCTTCAGCCTTCTCTTCTTGCTGTAAACTTGCGCCCATTCAGCCTGTGCAGAGGAAGGGAGATCCCTCTCCACCGACCAACTACCGCCCCATTTCTTTAAACTCCGTTCTTTCTAAAGTTTCAAATCCATCCCCCTAACAACAAAATTTGGAAATATCTCAATTCTTCTAATCTTACATCTGATCTCCAGTATGGCTTTCGTAAAAAACGCTCTACTGGTGATCTTTCATTCCCTTCTTTCTGACTCTTGGTAGCAATTTCGGTAAATTTTTGCTGTCGCCCTTGATCTATATATATAATATATATATATATATATTATATATATTATATTATATTATATATATATATATATATTATTATATATATATTATATATATTATAATATATAATATATTAATCATATTTTTGTATATATAGATATATATATATATATATATATATATATATATATATATATATATATATATTATATATATATATATATATATATATATATATATATATATATATATATATATATATATATATATATATATATATATATATATGTATATATATATATATATATATATATATATATATATATATATATATATATATATATATATATATATATATATATATATATATATATATATATATATATATATATATATTATATATATATATATATATATATATATATATATATATATATATATATATATATATATATATATATATATATATATATATATATATATATATATATATATATATATATATATATATATATAATATATATATATATATATATATATATATATATATATATATATATAATATATATTATATTATTATATATATTATTATATATATATATATATATATATATATATATATATATATATATACATATATATATATATATATATATATATATATACATAATATATATATATATATATATATATATATAATATATATATATTTTATATATATAGAAGCACATCGAATGGTAGAAAAACTGATTATAACAGAATTCAAATCAATTTCTCTGATGATTCAAACAGTCCATGAGGTTTAAGCTCTAAAGCTGAGCTTACATTATCGAACCCAAGTCTGTGAAAATTTTCCTGCAGCTAAAAAAAAATAAAAAATAAAAAAAACATACACACACACACACACGCATAAATATTCTCACAAACTCACACGCACACACTCAAACACACACACACTGATGAAAGAACGTTGTTCTGATGATTATTTAAAATAAATTTTGAAATTATTTCATTTGTCTTAATTTTATTCTTTAAAATTTAAAGAAAATTACCAAGTTCAAAAAAGGTCGTTTTGTATAAGGAAACACTCCCATCGACATTTAAGTCAGTATATATATATATATATATATATATATATATATATATATATATATATATATATATATATATAATATATATATATATATAATATATATATATATATATATATATATATATATATATATATATATATATATATATATAATATATATATATATATATATATATATATATATATATATATATATATATATATATCTTCTAATTTTATATATATATATCTTCTAATCTTATCTCTGATCACCTTTATGGCTTTCGAAAAGAGCCCTCTACGGGTGATCTTCTTTCCCTTCTTTCTGACTCCTGGTCCTCTGCTCTTCGGGGTTTCAGTGAATCTTTCTCTGTGACCCTAGACATACTGAAAGCCTTCGATACAGTCTGGCACAAAGCTTTGATTTCCAAATTTCTCTCTTTCCGTATCTATTCTTCTCTCTGTGACTTTCTTACTGATTTCTTTTCATGTCGTTCTATCTGCCGTTGAAGACGGATACAGTTCTTCCTTTAAATATATAAATAGTGGTGTTCCTCAAGGATATGTCCTATTCCCAACAATTTTTTTAATTTTCTTCAATGACATTCTCTCTGTTTCTTCGTCCCTATCCACTCCTATGCCAATGACTCCACCCTTCATTACTACTTTCAATTTGAAAGACGCCCTTCCCAAACGCAGTTAATTGTTGCAAAAAGGGTGGCTTGGAGCAACTGACCTCTGATATTTCACACATTTCAAATTGAGGCAAGAAAAACATGGTCGTTTTCAAGGCCACGAATATTCAATCTCTGTATGTTTCTACTCGATACAACCTTCCACACAACTATAACATCTTCTTCGAAAACACACGTGTCAAACCTTCATCTGTTCTCAATATTCTCTCTGCATCCTTTTCTCGTGATCTTTCTTCAAAGGATCACATTACTTCCCTTTCTAAAAAAGCTTCTAAGTGGTGGGTTCTGAGGCTACTTAGTGA
>SEYY01005520.1:0-2500 GCA_009176605.1 Armadillidium nasatum
TCAACTTACCCCCATTACCTTACCATTAGCCTGCCCCCTCTCCACTTCTTGCCTACATGAGCCCCTAGTCTCAACTGAGTCACTACTAACCACCTTCTTCCTAACACTTCCCTCCCTTCTCAACTCAGATACCCATTTGCTAAGCCTACCTACTTCTAGTTGCAAAGACTCAGACCTTTCATTCTTTTTTTATCTCATCCAAATCCTCACTTATCCTTTCAATCTCCTTTCTTATCAACACATGTTCAGCTTTCAGCATACAAACAGTACACTCACATACATGTTCTCCTCTCACAGTCCCAAAAATGCCACAATCCACATACATACTCAAATTATTATACTATGCTATTCTTATACAATGCTATTGAAGTTATAGTATATTATACTATGCTATTGAAGTTATATATATTTATTGTTGAACCATCCTCAAAGCCTTTGATTCAAGAACAATTTTTAATACAACATGCTCATTCAAGGCAATATCACCAGGTTTCACCCTGTCCATCCCTCTATCTTCAGTTTTAAATTACTTTAACATTGCATAGACTGCAGTAAACAAGCTTGTAAATAATAATCAGTTGTGTTTAAGATACAGAAAACTTTCCTTATCTGATGTTTAATCACTGCATGTTTCCATTGAGAAACAGTATTACCAATGCTTTGCCATTGTGGTATTCAAAGCCAAAAACCATACACTGATATATATATATATAATATATATATATATATATATATATATATATATATATATATATATATATATATATATATATATATATATATATATATATATATATATATATATATAATAATTGACCCCCAAACAACACATCAACTCTCTGGCCACACATTTCGCTAAACAAAGCAGCTTACCCACTCACCCCCAAAACAGGAAGATAATCAAAAAACTGAGAAACTACACAACAACCAAAACAACTTAATCGACATCACTCCCACAAACACACAAAACACCATTAAAACTATCAAAAACTCCACAGCAACAGGACCAGACAACATATCAAACATACACCTAAAACACCTATCCAACCTCACAATCACATACCTAACCACCATCTTCAACAAATCCATCCAACTCAACTATATCCCTCCCCAATGGAAAAAAGCATTAATCATTCCCAAACTAAAACCTGGCAAAGACCCATCAAACCCCTCCTCATGTCACCCAATCTCCCTCTTATCCACTATCTCAAAACTTCTTGAAAAACTAATACTAAATTCTATCCTCCAATTCATCCCACAACATAGGTTCCAACACGGTTTTAAACCCAACCACTCCACCACCACAGCACTCACCAACATCATCCAACCAATAATAAATGGACTAAACCATAAACCACACCACAAAACAATATTAATAGCAATAGATATAAACAAAGCCTTCGATACTGTCCCGAGACACAATCTAATCCATAAACTCCTTCAATCCAACATCCCAACAAACATCAAGAAATGGTTAGCCAACTTCCTATCAGGAAGAACCGCCCAAATACAACAAAACGGCCAAAAATCTTGAACCATAAACATAAGAAACGGAGTACCCCAAGGAGTCATTCTACCCCCACTCTATTTAACCTATACACAGCAGACCTTCCCCAACCCCAAACAACACACACCCACATTACATCATACACCGACGACATAACTAACATAAAAACTATTTTAGACTACTTAACACAAATTCAAACATGGCTGACAGAAAACAGGATGATGGCATCCCCAAACAAATCCTCCATAACCCTCATAACAACAGACAAACACCTATCCAACATCCACCTACAAGTTCTCTTAAACAACACTCCCATACCCCTCAACAAAACTCCAAAGATTCTTGGCCTAACCTTTGACACCCACCTAACTTTCACCAAACACATCCAAAATACCACCTCAGCCGCAAACAGAAAACTCAACATCCTCAAAACAGTGGCCAACACAGACATAAACAACAACATACAAACCTCAATTGCCATATACAAACAATTTATACGCCCCACCATCAACTATGCCTCCCCTGTCTGGCACCCAGTGCTCTCCAAACAAAACTTAATGACACTCCAAATAACGCAAAATAGAGCCCTCTGCACAATTACTGGCTGCACACCCACAACCCCTCAACAACACTTACATAATGAAACCAAAATATTACCTTTAAACAACCACCTTGAAATGATAGGCACTCAATTTTACGCAAAAACCCTCCTACCCACACATGCATGCCACAAAACTCTCCTCCAACCTACCAAACACAGACTACAACAACCTCCATCATCCACAGCTACCTTCTACAAACAAATCCTAAATCACATCCCCCCACCCCCTCCCAATACCACAATAACCAAACATATTCACACTCAGCTAACGCATTCCTACTTGATAAACAGACCACCAAACAACATCCTTAACACACCCCCCTCCCGAAATAAACCCCGACTTCTGCACCCTCCCAAGACACTCACAAATCTCATTAGCAAGGTTGAGATGT